>CM029390.1:7648761-7710285 GCA_017165825.1 Hepsetus odoe | reverse complement strand
CTCTCTCTCTCTCTCTCTCTCTCTCTCTCTCTCTCTCTCTCTCTCTCTCTCCCTTTCTTAAATTCTTTCTCCCTTACTTTTATTATTTTCTTTTACTTTTACACTAGTCATGCAATGTTGCTTCTTTCTCTGGGTGCTACTGTGTGTGCAATTAATTGGAAGTGTACTCTGATCATGTGTTTGGCACAGCATTTTGTGTCTTTGTATGTGTGTGCATGTTGAATTGATGCAGAGACACAAGGGGATTTGTCTCTTATTAAATCATTTGTTAAAGTATGTACGGTACTGTGCAAAAGTTTTAGGCAGGTGCGGACAAAATGCTATAAACAAAGAATGCTTTCAAAAATGGAAGTGTTAATCATTTATTTTCATCAATCAACAAAATGCAGTGAATGAACAAAAGAGAAATCTAAATCAAATTAATATTTGGTGTGACCACCCTTTGCCTTCAAAACAGCATCAATTCTTCTAGGTACACTTGCACGCAGTTTTTGAAGGAACTAGGCTGGTAGGTTGTTCCAAACATCTTGGAGAACTAACCACAGATCTTCTGTGGATGTAGGCTTCCTCACATCCTTCTGTCTCTTCATGTAATCCCAGACACACTCGATGATGTTGAGATCAGGGCTCTGTGGGGGACATAAGAATTGATGCTGGTTTGAAGGCAAAAGGTAGTAACACCAAATATTGATTTGATTTAGATTTTTCTTTAGTTCGCTCACTTTGCATTTTGTAAATTGATAAAAATAAACAATCCTTATTTCTATTTCTGAAAGCATTCTTTGTTTACAGCATTTTTACCACACCTGCCTAAAACTTTTGCACAGTACTGTATGTAATCCTTTTTTCTCTGGAAAGTTTATTCACATTAACGACTTAATATGAATGCTTATTTTGAAACTCAGAAAAATAAATCTTACGTCAAGTCAAGTCAAGTAGGATTTTATTGTCATTTCAGCCATATACACAGTATATAGTGAAACGAAATAACGTTCCTCCAGGACCCTGGTGCTACACACAAGACACAAGACAACAGAAGACACAACATAAAACACAAGACAAGGCAAAAAATGCAGACAACAGACAACAACAGACAGCACTTAAGAGTATATGTGTGAGAAAAAAGCAAACATACTTTCAAAAACATGCAGAAAGTCTGTTACAAAGGCATCTCTGTTTTACGCTTGAAATGAATCTCCTTAAAAAGAACAATTGTTCTTTGGAGTTCTAAGACCTGCATAGAAAATGCATCCACTTTTCCCTCTGCTAGACACCATAAACTGTGCCCTTAAACTAAGATACAGGAACAGGCACACACTACCTGGTATTTATCAAGTTGCAAACGAAAGATACCAGCTGTCTGTCAACTCTTATTTGTAAGATACCAAGTGTTTGTCAAGTCACAATAACAGTTGTTTAATGCAATCAAGGGATTCAGTGTGTTACATTACACAACTAAACTTCTCTCAGAAACATGTGACCCCTGTAATCTACGCATTAGGCTGTATCAATACATGCTTAGTTTCTGTCACTGTAATAGGGTTTAAAGGTCACTGATATAATTTAGGAAGCAATACTCTGTTATGTAGAATCTGAAGTGCTTTTTTTTTTTAACCTAAATATCTTTGTGAATTTCAGAAATAATATACTTAGTACATCAGTTTTATTGACCCCAAACAGCTATTGAAAAGATAGACTAAAAATATTTTAGTGATGTATTTAAATTGTTACGTTTGCTTATATTTTTCCCATCTTTTTTGTCTTTTTATCATATGTAGCTTCATCAAGTCCTGGTCCAACTACAGTCTGGGGAAAAGGAGCAAGATTTTTCCTTGTTACCCATCCAAGTGTCTTTAAGTGTCCAACTATGGCGACTGCCAGGCTGCCATGAGTTTCTTGCTGCACTGGGTGAGTCACTTTTTCATTAAAGGTTGACACAAACTACTTAATCATGCAGAGTTTAAAAAAATTACAACTTAGATAATGTTCTTTATATCACTGCTTTCACAATTCAGGGTTTGATCTATGTGAGGTGGGACAGGAAGAGGTTGCTTTGAAGACAGGTAAACAGGCCAGTCGTCGCATCATGCACTTTGCCCTACAGTCTCTAATGGCACTTTTTGGTAAGCAGCATATATTCTTGTTTTTTGAATGACAATGTTTTCATTGCTGTCAGAATAAAACCTAATAATATGTATAGGGAAATTACAAAAATATTTTGTTAATATTTTTGTTAATTTAACATACTTTCATTTAATTTCAGATTGTTTTAATAGTCCATTCAATGAGTTTAGAGACTTACAACAACAATATGACAACAACAAAATGTTATTTTTAACTGGTAATTTGGCATAAGAGTGTACTTTCTTACCTTGCAATTTCATTATATCTAATGATTGTTTACAATTTATTATGCATAGACTCAACAGAACTTCCAAAGCGTCTCAGCATGGACAGTTCATCTTCTTTGGAGTCACTTGCCTCAGCCCAGTCTGTATCCAATCCACTGCCTCTTGGTTACCCCAGCCTGCCCTTCTCACCACACTGCCCTGACAGCATGGCCTCAGATGCCATATCTGTTTATAGCTTAAGCTCTATTGCTTCATCTATGAGCTTTGTTTCCAAGTCTGAAGGAGACTTTCTGGGCCAAAGACGTGGTGGTGGTAGTTTGACTTCTTCGCTCTCTGCTAATAAGCACCCACTCAGTGTTTCTCGTAGTCGATCCTCACCACATGGTGCAATGATGGCTTGCAGCTCAGGTGTACGAGGAGATGAAGAAGAATATGAAGGTTTCTCTATCATTAGCAGTGAGCCCCTGGCCAGCCAGTGTGACTCGCTACCTTTACCACGGGGCCATGGTCAGAGACACCGCCTTGGCCATGGGGGAAGGAATGGGATTGGCGGGCATGTCTCAAGTTCAAGCACTGGGCAAGAATACAAAGTGTCGATTTCTTCAAAAGGAAGTGTCAGTACTCCAACCTCTCCACTCAAAGCAAGTTTGGTTCTAAGCCCAAACTCCCCTTTCCAGAAAGTCGGAAAGCTGACTTTATTGGACACATGTGAATCAGATCAGTCAAGCACTGAAACTGACAGTACAGTCAAGTCCCAGGAAGAGAAGCCAGTAACTGCCCCACTGGATCCTCAAGAACTTGCAAAAAAGATTTTGGAAGAAACCCAAAGCCACCTCAAGGCCATGGGTACCTTGCAGAGAGGAGTAGCTGAGGGCATGGCCACGCCTATCTCTACTTCAACCCCGACTAGATGCTCAGCTTTTCGTTCTTCAGAGACTAGTGCATTTAGTCGACCCGGAAGCAGTGCCAGCATTCGGGATCCTGCCGCCCGTCCTAAACCCCCTTCCCGTTCTTCATCTCTACAGAAGATCAGCTCTGGCTACAATAGTCCAGCTATATCAGATACTTCTATGAAGGAGGGTGGACACCCCTCACCCCCACTGGACAGTCTTACTCATTTCAAGCTGAAATACCCTAGCTCCCTTTATAGTGGTCATGTATCTTGTTCTCCAAGAAATGTGTCTCCTAGTTCAGGCCATCAGTCTCCTGCTGACAGCACACCTTCCCCAGCTCTTTCCTATTCCTCAACTGGCTCGACTGGGTCTGGTCCAACAGAAGGTGTGGAGCTAGACCGCTTGAGAAGGGTTGTTATTGACGAAAAAGTTCAAGCTATGCATAGCCTTAAGACTTTGTGGTCTAATGCTGTGGCCAAGCAGCAGCAGCAACACACTGGTCCACTCAAAGCTCTTAGAGGCCCAGTGATGTCAACGAAGAAAGATGTACTTGGACTTCTTAATCTATCACCTCGCCGCTGCTCACCTGGAGATGGCCAAGATGCTCTTGAGCTGTTGGAGAGGGGGCATCAGTCTCTGGAAAGAACCTCAAGTCAAGGGCATAACGGTTCAAATGGACAGAAAGCCGCACCATCGCCCTCCATCTCCACCCGAAGTAGCCCAGGTGGTCGTCCCATACACCTTCCTTCTGGTAATGGGTTCAAGTTTTTTTCATCTGGTAGATTCTTTCCTTCATCCAAATGTTGAAACATTTGTGGAAATCATCTGCATAAGTGTTTCATGACTGATTGCCTATGGTCAGATGTCAATTGATGTGAAACTTCTATAAAATCTGTTATTGCCCCTCAGAAGTTTGAAAAAATACTGACCTGTATTAACCATACAGACCTGTGAGCTGTCTGGGAACTTTGAAATAACACTAAAATATCTGGTGCTTCTGCCCTCAGCCACCACTGTGTATTTGAGACAGAAGACCTCATACTGTGCATATAATTCAGGAACATTTAATGTTTGTGAGGGCCAAACATAACACACTACAGAGTGATTTGTTCCATTTGATTTTTACATAATATATTCCTATTGTTTATTATGGTTGTTAGTATTGATTGTTTGTTACTGCTGATATAATTATGTTTTGTAATTTAAATCAAGTGTTTCAATCAGTATTACACATTTTATATTATAAAAAGAAAAAAAAAACATGTGGAAATGGAGATTGGGAAATGTATTTCATATTTTTATTGACATTTCAAAACAGACATTTGGCCTCATCTCTTTGTTAACTGAATGTCTCTTCTGAAGCATGGATTCTCTTGTTATTGATTGTTAAGTATTATGTATGATTTTTTTTTAGCTCACTCTTTTGGAAAAAAACAAAACAAACTGCAGTTAAGGCATATCTCTGTGTCTCTTAAAAGGAGCTGTTTTAATAAAGAAAAAAAGTGTCTTCCTCTTCTCTGTGTTTTGTCCTATATTTAAGTGTCAATTCACATACAATGTGATGTATTACACCACACACATTTTAGGTAATGTTACTTTTCAATAAAACAATAGATTTAAAATTAATCTCACATAATAAAAACAACCCTTTTCCCCTGTATGGCACAGTAGTGGTATTAACACTGATCTATTAGTTTTAACCAGTTAACATAGTTAACTTTTGGGTAATTTGTACATTTAAAAATAAAGATTTATAAAAAAAGAAAAAGGGGAAGAAAAAACAAAAGAAATTTTGAAACAAAAGAAATGGCAATTAAGACATAAACTAGAAGTCTATATATATATATATATATATATATATATATATATATATATTGATTGTGTAAAGACTTGAATATGAAGCCTATGGCAGTCTATCTGGCCTCATATTTTAAAGCAGAATTATGATTTTTGAGGCAGCCCTGGGAAGCAAAAGCCAGTGTAGTTCTTTATGCTGTTCCTAAGCCTGGATAAATGGGGAGGGTTACGTCAGGAAGGGCATACAGTGTAAAACTTCTGCCAAATCAATATGCGGACAACGAAACTACAAGATTCTCATACCAGATCAGTTGATCACCACTAGTACTCTTAGTCAACAGGGTGCAAAATTGGGCTACTGTTGGCCAAAAGAGAAGAAGAAGAGTAGGAAGGCATGTCCAGAGGCAGGAGGACAGAAGGAAGGGTAGTAGAGTGGAAATGATGGTAGGAACTTTTAATGTTGGCATGACTGGTAAACTGGTAAAACTGGTAAAGGCCATGTACTGGAAGTTTAAACTGTTTTACCATGGTGTGGATGGAAGGAGAAATGGGGTAGGTGTTATTCTGCCTAGAGTGTTTTGGAGGTGAAGAGATTGTCAAATAGAAAGTGAAAAAGTGAAACAAAGCGAAAGTGACTACCCTTGTCATTGTGAAACGCAGCACAGCACAACGCAAAGAAATTCAGCTTCTGTGTTTCACCCATACACACACGTGCAGCAGTGGGCAGCTATTGAAAGCACCCGGGGAGCAGTTATGGTACCTTGCTCAAGGGTACCTTAGGGCAACCTACTAGTGAGGGAATCGAACCCACAATCTTCCGATCCGGGGCCAACTCCCTAACCACTAGGTGGCTGCTGCCTGAGATAGGGTGAAGAGTTGGAGGCTGTTGATATTGAAGGTGTGATATTGAATGTTGTTAGTGCTTATGCCCCACAAGCTTAATGGACATGTTGGTGAACAGAGGTAATAAGAAGGTGATGGGTAAATGCATAAGGCAAAGTAGCAACTGGAGAGAGTGTAGTTAAACAGCATAGGATGGTGATCTGTATGAGGAACTTGGAGGCCAAAAAGAGGTGGAAAGTGAGGGCAGAGTCGAGCATCAAATTATGAAAATTGAAGAAGGAAGACTGAAAGGTAGAAGTCAAACAGGAATTAAGATGTGCACTGGGAGGTAGTGAAGAGTTAGCAGATTGCTGAGCAAATCGGGACGAGGGTGAAGAATGGAAAGGCTGGTCCAGATGATAGACCTGCAGCGGTGGAGAGATGGCAGTAAAGTTTCTAACAAGATTGTTAACACAATCTTGGAAAGTGAGAGGATGTCTGAGGAGTGGAGACATGTACTTACTGATTTTCAAGAATAAGGATGTTGAAGTTACCGTAAAGAGTAGGTAAAGCTAGATTAAGTAAAGAGATGGTAATTATTGAGCAGCAGTATGGTTTTACACTGAGGAAGAGCAGTACAGTGAAAGTGACAACCCTTGTCATTGCGAAGTCACAGCACAGCACACATGAACCACAATGAAACTGGACCTCTGCATTTAACCCATGCACTCAAACACCGTGCAGCAGTGGGCAGCTATTGAAAGCACCCGGGGAGCAGTGACGGGAGTACCTTGCTCAAGGTTACCTCAGGGCAACCTACTGGTGAGGGAATCGAACCCACAATCTTCCGATGCGGGGGCAACTCCCTAACCACTAGGCCATCGCTGCCCCAGATGTTGATTAATAAGTATAGAGAAGGTCAATAGGAGTTGCATTGTGCTTTGGGGACTTAGAGAAAGCATATGACAGTGTGCCTAGAGAGATGTGGTTTTGTATGAGGAAGTCAGGTGTGGCAGAGAGGTATGTGAGAGCACTACAGGATATATATAAAGACAGTGTGACAGCAGTGAGGTCTGTGGTAGCAGTTTCAGATGCATTTAAAGTAGAGGTGGGATTACATCAAGGATCAGTGCTGAGCCCATTCGTGTTTGATATGGTAATGGACAGGTTGACATTGTGAGCTGTAGTGAGAGTAGAGAGCAGCTTGAGGAGACCCTGGAGAGGTGGAGATTTTTTTTAAAGAGTAGAGGAATGAAAGTGAGTAGGACAAAGACAGAATACAAGAGTGTGAATGAAAGGGAGGAAAGTGGAGTGGTTATGATGCAGGGAGTAGAGGTGACAAAGGTGGAGGAATTTAAATATTTTGGTTCAGAGTTCCCCTCCTCGAACCGCGACCTTATTGTGGTGGAGGGGTTTGCGTGTCCCAATGATCCTGGGAGCTATGTTGTCGGGGGCTTTATGCCCCTGGTAGGGGCACCCAAGGCAAACAGGTCCTAGGTGAGGGAAGAGACAAAGAGTGGTTCAGACCTCTTATGATGAGAAAGATTTTTGGACAACGCTTTCCCTCGCCCGGACGTGGGTCACCGGGGCCTCCCTCTGGAGCCAGGCCTGGAGGTGGGGCCCGATGGCGAGCGCCTGGTGGTCGGGCCTTCACCCATGGGGCCCGGCCGGGCACAGCCCGAAGAGGCAACGTGGGTCCCCCTTCCCATGGGCTCACCACCTGTAGGAGGGGCCAAAGAGGTCGGGTGCAGTGTGAGCTGGGCGGTGGCCGAAGACGGGAGCCTTGGCGATCCGATCCTCGGCTGCAGAAGCTGGCTCTAGGGACGTGGAATGTCACCTCTCTGGTGGGGAAGGAGCCTGAGCTAGTGCGCAAGGTTGAGAAGTTCCGGCTAGATATAGTTGAACTCACCTCGACGCACAGCTTGGACTCTGGAACCAGTCTCCTTGAGAGGGGCTGGACTCTCTTCTACTCTGGAGTTGCGTGTGGGCGACTTATTGCCCCCCGGCTCGGGGCCTGTACATTGGGGTTTACACCAGTGGATGAGAGGGTGGCCTCCCTCCGCCTTCGGGTTGGGGGACGGGTACTTAGTGTTGTTTGCGCTTATGCGCCAAACAGCAGTCTGGACTACCCACCCTTTCTGGGGTCTCTGGAGGGGGCGCTTGAGAGCGTCCCTGCTGGGGACTCCATCGTTCTGCTGGGGGACTTCAATGCTCACGTGGGCAATGACAGTGAGACCTGGAAGGGCGTGATTGGGATGAATGGCCCCCCCGATCTGAACCAGAGTGGTGTTTTGTTATTGGACTTTTGTGCTCATCACGGATTGTCCATAACGAACACCATGTTCAGGCATAAGGATGTCCACATGTGCACCTGGCACCAGGATACCCTAGGTCACAGTTCGATGATCGACTTTGTAGTCGTGTCATCGGACTTGCAGCCACATGTCTTGGACACTCGGGTGAAGAGAGGGGCGGAGCTGTCAACTGATCATCACCTGGTGGTGAGTTGGCTTCGTTGGTGGGGGAGGATGCTGGTCAGGCCTGGTAGACCCAAACGTATTGTGAGGGTCTGCTGGGAACGTCTGGCAGAGTCCCCTGTCAGGACGAGCTTCAACTCCCACCTCTGGCAAAGCTTTAACCACGTCCTGGGGGAGGTGGGGGACATTGAGTCCGAATGGGCTATGTTCCGTGCCTCCATTGTCGAGGCGGCTGACCGGAGCTGTGGCCGTAAGGTGGTCAGTGCCTGTCGCGGTGGCAACCCGAGAACCCGTTGGTGGACACCGGGGGTGAGGGAGGCCATCAAGCTGAAGAAGGAGTCCTACCGGGCCTTTTTGGCCAGTGGGGCTCTGGAGGCAGCTGATAGGTACCAGCAGGCCAAGCGGAATGCAGCTTTGGTGGTTGCTGAGGCAAAAACTCGGGCGTGGGAGGAGTTTGGTGAGGCCATGGAGAAAGACTTCCAGACGGCTTCGAGGAGAATTCTGGTCCACCATCCGGTGTCTCAGAAGGGGAAAGCAGTGCACGGTCAACACAGTGTATAGTGGGGATGGTGTGCTGCTGACCTCGACTCGGGACGTTGTGAGTCGGTGGGGGGAATACTTCGAAGACCTCCTTAATTCCACCAACATGACTTCTGATGAGGAAGCAGAGCCTGGGGACATAGAGGTGGACTCTTCCATCTCTGGGGCTGAGGTTGCCGAGGTGGTCAAAAAGCTCCTCGGTGGCAGATCCGCCCGGAGATCCTCAAGGCAGATGAGATCCGCCCGGAGTTCCTCAAGGCTCTGGATGTTGTAGGACTGTCATGGCTGACACGCCTCTGCAACATCGCATGGACATCGGGGACAGTGCCTCTGGATTGGCAAACCGGGGTGGTGGTCCCCCTCTTTAAAAAAGGGGACCGGAGGGTGTGTTCCAACTATAGAGGGATCACACTTCTCAGCCTCCCGGGGAAAGTCTATTCAGGGGTCCTGGAAAGGAGGGTCCGTCGGATAGTCGAACCTCGGATTCAGGAGGAGCAGTGTGGTTTTCGTCCAGGTCGCGGAACAGTGGACCAGCTCTACACCCTTGGCAGGGTCCTGGAGGGTGCATGGGAGTTTGCCCAACCAGTCTACATGTGCTTTGTGGACTTGGAGAAGGCATTCGACCGTGTCCCTCGGGGAGTCCTGTGGGGGGTACTCCGAGAGTATGGGGTATCGGATTCCCTGTTAAGGGCTGTCCGGTCCCTGTACAACCATTGTCAGAGCTTGGTCCGCATTGCCGGCAGTAAGTTGAACCTGTTTCCGGTGAGAGTTGGACTCCGCCAGGGCTGCCCTTTGTCACCGATCCTGTTCATAACTTTTATGGACAGGATTTCTAGGCGTAGCCAGGGCGCTGAGGGGGTCCGGTTTGGTGGGCTCAGGATTGGGTCCCTGCTTTTTGTAGATGACGTTGTCCTGTTGGCCTCATCAGGCCGCGATCTTCAGCTCTCACTGGATCGGTTCGCAGCCGAGTGTGAAGCGGCTGGGATGAGAATCAGCACCTCCAAATCTGAGGCCATGGTCCTCAGCCGGAAAAGGGTGGAGTGCCCTCTCAGGGTTGGGAGTGAGATCCTGCCCCAAGTGGAGGAGTTTAAGTATCTTGGGATCTTGTTCACGAGTGAGGGTAGAATAGAGCGGGAGGTCGACAGGCGGATCGGGGCAGCATCCGCAGTGATGCGGGCTCTGCGTCGGTCCGTCATGGTGAAGAAGGAGCTGAGCCAAAAGGCAAAGCTCTCAATTTACCAGTTGATCTACGTTCCCACCCTCACCTATGGTCACAAGCTGTGGGTAGTGACCGAAAGAACGAGATCGCGAGTACAAGCGGCCGAAATGAGTTTCCTCCGCAGGGTGTCTGGGCTCTCCCTTAGAGATAGGGTGAGAAGCTCAGTCATCCGGGAGGGGCTCAAAGTAGAGCCGCTGCTCCTCCGCATCGAGAGGAGTCAGATGAGGTGGCTCGGGCATCTGATTAGGATGTCCCCTGGACGCCTCCCTGTGAGGTGTTCCGGGCACGTCCCACCGGAAAGAGACCCCGGGGAAGACCCAGGACACGCTGGAGAGACTATGTCTTTCGGCTGGCCTGGGAACGCCTTGGGATCCGCCCGGAGGAGCTGGAAGAAGTGGCCGGAGAGAGGGAAGTCTGGGTATCCCTGCTGAAGCTGCTGCCCCTGTGACCCGACCTCGGATAAGCGGAGGAGAATGGATGGATGGATGGATGGTTCAGAGTTCAGATTAATCAGGAGTGTGGAGGAGAGGTGCAGAGAGTACAGGATGGAATGGGTGGAGAAGAGTGGCAGGAGTGATCTCTGACAGACAACTGCCAGCAAGAGTGAGTAGTGAGGCCAGCTATGCTATACGGGTTGGAGACGGCGGCACTAAAAAAAGAGACAGGATGTGGAGCTGAAGGTGGCAGAGTTTAAGATGCTAAGATTTTTGTTGGATCTGACGAGGATGGAATGAGTATATTAGAGGGACAGCTCAGGTTGGATGCTTTGGAGAGAAAATCAGAGCAAGATTGCATTGGTTTGGACACATACAGAAGAGAGACAATGATTATATTGACAGAAGGATGCTGAGGATGGAGCTGCCAGGAAAGAGGAAAAGAAGAAGGCCAAAGAAGAGGTTTATATATGTTGTGAGAGAGGGCATGCACGCAGTTGATTTGAAGGAGAAAGATGCAGAGGACAGTAAGAAATGGAGATGCTGTGTCAACCCCTGACGAGAGCAGCCGAATGAAAAAGAAAGAAGAATTAGGATATTTGAGGCAGCGTTATATTTTAGTGCATTAAATTTTGAATTTAACGGAAAAATATCCAGTTCCCCTTGAAGCCCTAATCAGGATAAGTTACTCAGACAATGAGAGAGAGGTACTGTTGCTGCAGACCAACAGTATCCCTAGTGGCTTTTTTGGAGAAGGATAATGCTGCAAAGAGTGTTCAGGAAAGGTGCAGATCATAACAGAGAATTCAAGCTGTTGCCTTGTCCTCCATATTCTTCAAATCTCCAGTCCTGTGGTGTGTGCTGGACAATCTATTTTGATTTGTGAAGTATAGATGATTTGTGATACCATACCTACAGCTATTTCTTGCCCATTAAGCAGGTGCTGAGAGTAGGTAGAGGATGTTAAAGAAAATAGTAAATATAAAAAAAAAATACAACAAAACATGTATCAGTTTAGCATATTGCTTAGCATATTTGTGTGAGCAATATGTTTGCTGTAGCCAAGACTATTAAACCTAAACCCTGCTATTCTGAAATTTTTCATAAAGTTCATATTAGTCACAAGTGTTTTCGACGCTTTTGGGCCTGTCTCGCAGTAGGTATGTCAATTCCCTCACAAGTAGGTTGCCCTGAGGTACCCCTGAGCAAGGTACCATCCCTGTCACTGCTACCTGGGCGCTTTCAATAGCTGCCCACTGCTGCACGGTGTTTGTGTGCATGGGTTAAAAGCAGAGGTCCAATTTCGTTGTGGTTCACGCTTGCTGTGCTGTGACCTCGCAATGACAAGGGTTGTCACTTTCACTTTCTTTATAACCTGCACTGGAAGCCAGTAGTACATTTTTGTGCTAACTCATAGAAAGTCATAACAATTTGTGGCAGCATGAAACATCTTACGTTGTAAGAGATTGCTACCACAACAAAACCAGAACGGAGATGGAACTCCGGTTGCTAATTTTGGCAAGTTATCAAAACACCACAGACCATCATGATCACACACACTGCACTCAACTGCACGAGTCGTTTTCCTGAAGGGGCGGGGCACGTAGGCGTGTCGATATTGCGTTTGACGTCAGGAGCGTTGCGCAGCCGCAGCTGTGAGGGCGAAGATGGTGCTCATCAAAGAATAGTGAGTGAAACATTCTTTAAACTGTCCTTTCCCCTCGTTTCCCCTTAACGTGAGTAATTTAAGCGGTGGTCTAGTTTATGTGTAAAGCCTGAGGAACTTTGAAAAGTTACGCTTTTGGTGTTTATCCCTCGTGGTTTGTCTAAAGTCTGGCCTACCGGCTTTGACAGCGAAACTTCATTAGCTTGGTAGCACGCAGATGGTCCCAAAACTGTGGAGACTTGAGTTATTGACTTATTTAAATGTTTGATTTTCAGTTATTAATTCGACTGGGACAAATTAACCAGAAATATGAATACAACGGAGGAGAGGCTTACTTTCCTAGTTCTAGGGCGCGTCCAAAACTGCATACTACTTGACTAAATTGTTCGTAAAATGGAACACGACCGTTACGAGTCCACATAGAAGTGCGGTATGTGATGTTTGAGACGCGGCCCCATGTATCAGCTTCGTTGTGTCAATAGCTTTATTAACAAAACTGAGGGAGCGAAAAACAAATGGGGTTTCCGAACTTTACCTAAGGCTGCCATGAAGTTGCGGACGAAAAGAAGTGCACCTGAGGCACACTCAGAAACGGGAAGTGGCGATGAGCTAGAAATGCTTCGTTGACTCATTTGGCGAGTCATTCCGACCGTAAACCTCTTGCGTGATGAAGGGGAATGAATCAGTTTGTTCTGACGGCGTTGCTAAAATCAACAGAACTTAAACAAGGCTACTCACAACTAATCCGAGGCTGCTCGTCTTTAGGGTGAATAAAAACAACCCGAAATTCCTTGCTCAATAACAATTAGATTAAGCCTGGTTACTGTTGCTGAATAAGTCAGTATTGCACTTTCTCCTTAACCTCAGATATAGCTGAAGTGTCAGGGCGTGTCCAGTAGGAAGTTTGCATTTTCGTTTAGCTGTAAGGCTAATGTAGACTCGTAATGGAACCCAAACACAGCAGTAAGTATTGTGCATACACATGAACTCAACCCATGTGGAGCACTTCACGAATCCCAGCAGACCTGCCTGTGAGGCTGAAACTATATGGCATACTGATAGCACAATGACAACAGTTACTACATAACAGTGCATCACATACCCAAGTAGGCCTTGGAAAAATCATAATTATATATTATTCTTGTGATTTAATTGTAATCACAATTTTCTTTTCATGTCATCAGTAATGGGAAAACACTGATCAGTGTAATGTTTCTTTACAAAGAGTGCAGAATCAGTCAGTTTAAATGGACTGAAGGCCATTGATGAATGTTGATGAAATGCTTTGCCTTTTTATTTTACTGGTTCTACTTTGTTCTCCATTAATTTGTGTAGAAACTTGATCCCTCTAATTTCAGGCAGTGGGCAGTGGGGCAGTGGTGGCCTAGTGGTTAGGGAGTTGGCCCTGCTTCGGAAGATTGTGGGTTCAATTCCCTCACAAGTAGGTTGCCCTGAGGTACCCCTGAGCAAGGTACCGTCCCCGTCACTGCTCCCTGGGTGCTTTCAATAGCTCCCCACTGCTGCACGGTGTTTGTGTGCATGGGTTAAAAGCAGAGGTCCAATTTCATTGTGGTTCATGGTGTGCAGTGCTGTGACCTCGCAATGACAAGGGTTGTCACTTTCACTTTCAGTAGTTGTGAAAAGAGGATTAATATGTCGCCAAACACACACATTTTATATATATATAAAGACAAGCGAGAAGGCTGCTGGAAAAGTATTTGGTGGATGCAAGAGATCACATTAGGCATTTCTGATTTCAATGAACAATGCTTCTGTAAGTTTAAGCATTTCACATCAAAACTCTCTGAATGACTTTTATTTAACAGCTTATCTTGCCTTGAGGCCCATGCATCAGGTGAACTATTAACATGTAGTCTTAAAGCTTTTTATGCACAGTCACAAAACAAGCTTTTGCTTGTACAGATAAGCTTTTGTATGTTTATTTTTTATATGAACATATAGATACTCCACAGTACAATAACATGCCGCTTTAAGAGATTCTACAACATTTTTATTTAATTTCCAAACCCCCAGAAGGTTTTACACATGCCACTGCAAACATGCTAATATACAAACAAAACCACAGACACACAGTGGCAATGTATTGTGCTGCCAGTAATAAAAATGCCCTTCTATTACTCTTGAGCTAGTAATCATCTCTCAAGAGAGATTACTCAAGTTGCTCACCTAGGTTCCTCATACTAATGTGCCCAATTAATCTACCTACCCAAATAGTTAAAGAAATGACTACCGCCACTTTTTAATTCTGTCTCAGCAGCAAGAATGAGGGGTTTCTAAGGCAGTGTTTTCAATGCAGTAAAAGAAAAAGCTATGGAGCTAAGACAAAATGTGCATGAAGAACAGGTTACTAGATAGCATTAGATTTTAATGATGAATACAACTTCAAGTATATGTTAAGCACAAAATCCCAATATGTCCTGTGCATTATCTCTGTTCTTGGATGCCCTCAGGAAACCCAGGAAGGACTTTTAGTAATCTGTTAATTAGTTTGATTATTGGAAGCAGGCCGCCTGGAGTTTGTTTGGAAACACAGGCGTACTTCTATCCATTTGGCTCTAGCATGCTGTGAAACCAAATTATACCTATTGCAGCACCTGCTAGTTTTTTCAAGTAGTTTATCTACCGCAGCACAAACTATTATCCTTCTTTTTCTATTTGTAGCATTTATGTCTATTTGTTTTTCGATTATTACTAGTTTTCTTTTTAGCGTCTACATTGAGCACACACATTATTCATTGCCGCCTCTATGGCTGCCTTTCTGTGATGGCAGCTTGCACCACCTCAGCGTAAAGGTGGTGTGTTCTGCGCCTGAAATGAGGCTTACAGCACAGTGTCTGTGCAAGAGAGTCCCTTTTCGACAGGTTTAACCTGACCTGTATTCCTTCAGTCACTTTAGGAGTTCCATCTGCCTGATGAGGGTACTTATGGCTCACTTTTGATCCCACTTCTGCCAGGCATCTTACTCTGGGTCAGTGGTGGCTTAATGGTTATGGATAAGCCCCCATGATTTGAAGATTGTGTGTTTGGTTCCTGGAACAATAGTTGGCACTGAGATACCCTTGAGCAAGGTACTGTCTCAAACACTGCTCTCAGTGCTCAGACATTGCAACCCACTGTCCATGCTCATTGTTTGTGTTCTCTATTGTGTGTTTGGATGGGTTCAATGTAGAAGTCAAATCCCCTGATCACTGTTCAGTGTTTTTGTGTGCAAGCACAAGGAAATTAATTAATTAATTAATTAAATTGATGAGACCCATTTATTTGTAAATTTTAATTGTATATTATAATCTGTTTTGTTATTGGAGGAACTGCCCAAGGTAGACGTTTTGGTGACAAAGTTAGAGAGGCAAGGTTGCGTTGGTTTCGACATGTCCAAAGGAGAGAAAATGATTATATTGGGAGGAGGATGCTGAAGATGGAGCGGCCAGGAAAGAGGAGAAGAGGAAGACCAAAGAGGAGGTTTATGGACATGGTGAGAGAGGACATGCAGGTGGTCAGTTTGAAGGAGGAGGATGCAGAGGACAGGAAGAAATGGATGATGCTCTGTGGCAACCCCTAAATGGGAACAGCCGAAAGAAGATGAATATAATCCCTTTTGTAATGGCTGTTTTACATTTCCTTTTACTCATTTATCCAAAGTGACTTACTTCAGTAAGGAAATGCATTCAAGCAGCTGTGCAGTAAGAGCTTTCCATGAACATTAAATGTAAATATACTATGCCACTTAATGTAAATTTACATTGAATAAATTTGAGTTAAATAAATAATAATAAAAATAATAATAATGTATGCAGTGTATTTGGCAGGATAAATTGTGATTAAGAAGTGAAAAGTGTGACTTGGGGAACTTGGGAGTGTTAGAGGTGTTAGCAGAGAAAGTGTTCTTGGAAGAGTTAAGGCTTGAAGAGCTTCTTGAAGGTAGAGAGAGACACCCCTGCTCTGATAGTATTTGGTAGCTCATTTTACTACCTGGACACCAAAAATGAGAACAGTCTGGACGGAGATTGCCTTGTGTGAAGGGTTGGCAATGCTAGACAATATTAATTAGGAGAATGTTGTGAGGAAGATGGAGCACACGCCTGTATGTAGCAGCTTAAAGAGCTTGGAGCGGATCCAGAAGTCACTTTGTAGACAAGCGTTCGTGACTTCAAATTGCTTCAGGCAGCCAAAGCTGGTTGGTGACCTGATGAGTGACCTGATGAGCCCTGCTTGGCTGATCAAACACCAGGCATATCGCTGCTTTCGGGACTTTCAGAAGGAGTTATACCTTGCATGCTAGGAGACTTGCAGTAACCAAGATGGGAAATAACCATGACCTGTATCAGGAGCTGGCATACTGAGTCAGGTATGGCCTGATTTTTCTTATGTTGTAAAGAGCAAAATGACACTGCCAGGTTCCAACTTAAACTTAATATCTCTAAGACTGAGCTACTGGCTTTTGCTGTTTAGGAATGAAATTGAATGGTAAAATCATTAAGAAGACTGCTGGAGGAGGTTTTTTTCTGTATTTGTATTACTTTCTGGGTCACTGGAACAGTTATTTCTCATTTGGTTTTGAATTCATTCGAAAAGACAATAAAGCTGCACCTTAAATCTTCCTTATAACTGCCAATAAAATGGACAAACTCTCATGGTTAAATTGTAAGCCTCTTTGGTTAAAATCATCTGACAAATGTATACATTTGTAAAATTGTGGAATTTACTTTGAAACTGGAATAACGTTAGTTAGTATTGTATAGCAGAGAGGCTTATGTTTAAATTCCATGGTCCAGCTCTTAAAAAGGTATTTGATTACAGTGCCTAGGAGAGACTACTGTGTTTAAAATGTTACAAACATCATTTTGAACACTGGAACTAAATATAGTTCTCTCATTTGATATTTTAGGTGAATGCATTCTCTATTTTTGCAAAAATGTTTACATATCAGCGCTGACATATGTATTTAAGAAAGGTTGACCAGTTGACAGTTACCAAATAATGCATCTCTAGCAGAGTTCAAAGCATAAAAAAAAAAGAATCCAGCCATAAGGCATGCAATGACTATGGTTTGTTTTATTGGCTTTACCATCCATTGCCCCTGGACTCAACTGTGTATTCTCACTGTATGTGTAGTGGGTTAATATGTTATGAGGTTAAAGAGTATCAGTGACATGAGGAGTTTGAGTTCTTGGTATGTTAACCTTCCCATTTAGTGTTTATATCTCTCTAATGTTTGGTAAGTTGGAACACATTCAATGCATCATATAATGTGTACCACTTAAGTGTCCCTACAACGTGTAGTGAGAACAGCTGAGAAGATCATTGGGATCTCTCTGCCCTCTGTACAGGACATTTTCACCACTCGCTGCATCCGCAAAGCAACCAGCATTGTGGATGATCCCTCCCACCCATCCCACACTCTCTTCTCCCTCCTGCCATCCGGGAAAAGGTTCCGAAGCATACGGGCCTCTACTTCCAGGATGGGAAATAGTTTCTTCCCCCGGCAATCAGACTTGTAAACCGCTAATGTCTCCTCATTATCTATTTATTTCTTGTTGCACTCTGCACTTTAACAATAACGCTGCTCCGCCACACCATTACATTGCCAAACAACCTGGGCTGCTTTGTTCTACAACACTGCGGCCCTCTTATGGATGAATGTACTGTCTGTTGTCTGCACTTGTTGCCTTGTCTTGTGTTTTATGTTGTGTCTTCTGTTGTCTTGTGTCTTGAGTGTAGCACCAGGGTCCTGGAGGAACGTTATTTTGTTTCACTATGTACTGTGTATATGGCTGAAATGACAATAAAATCCTACTTGAACTTGAATGCCAATTTACCATAGTTTGATTTATTGTTTTCACAACCCACAGACCCTTGGTTTTATAAACCATAGGGCTTTGACTCAATGTGTATTCTTACTCTGTGTGTGGTGGGATTATATGGTAAGGGCTTGATTTTCTGTGTTAGAATTTTTGTACTGTGCAGTAGTCACATGCAGACCAGCCCTAGAATGTTATAACAACACCCAAGGAGAGCAAAGCCAAAGCTTCCTTTGGATATCCAGCCATGAATCTCAGGACAGATGACTATGGCATCATCAGGGATTGAATCCGCAGTCTCTTGATGTCTGAGCCAGTGCTTAGATGTGAGGGCTTTTCCATTATTATATTTGCTCAAGTGATGCACATACAGGACTCTGCAAAAGTCTTGAGTCAGCCTGATTTCTTCACATTTTGCTTAAAAAGAGCCTGCCTTTATTGTATTTTTGAGGAATTCCTTAGGTCTCCTGAAGGACAAAGTTCTTGACTCTTGTTTAAATCTATTCCTTGTATTTGAGTTTCAAACTTCAACTGCCACTGGACACTTTTTGTGCTAGGCACAAAAATCATCATTTGTCTTTCATGCATCTTTTTGTTAGGCTTTTTTTTTTTAAATCTTTGGTATGGTAAATCATTGTTTTTAATTCATTATGGCACACATTTTAATGATGACTTATTCATAGCTTGATGCTTTTCTTTTCTGGCCTCTCCATAAACTGCAGTCCAGGTTTAACAACATGTCAGATGTTGAAATATATCCCATAAGACAATCACACATGTATGGACATGGAATGTTCGCTGTCATTCTTACTTGCGCAATATTTTCTTTTGCAGCCGTGTTGTCTTACCATGCACCGTAGAAGAGGTAAGAGAGTTTTTTTTCTTTTATGTCCATGAACTTTCAAACAAGTAAACAAAAATTTGTGCATATACATGCAGATTCTTGTATGTGTGCACAGCCCTGCCCAAACATTTTGGTCAAATGGTATCAAGATGTCTGCAGTGATCCCAGAGTTATTTAGCCAGTTGGCCAAGTAAACACTCTTGCAGCTTTGGTCCAACTGTTAGCTCACATTCCCCATACATGGACAAGAAATTTAACAAGACCACTAAGCTGCTGTTAATCCAGCTGGGTTGCCCTGAATGACCGGGGAAATGAAATTCTTGATGTCTCCACTGCTTCAGAAGCTGCCAAAACCTTGATTACTGTGTAAGGTTTCTGCACCTGCCCTCTCAAGCAGAGTGTTGCAAAGCCAAACAAAATAACTTTGAAACAAGTTATGTTTTCCTAAACTGCCCACCAAAGCCTTTGACAATCTAAGATTGCTGGTCAGTGCAAGAGATCCATTGATATGAAAATAGAAGTCATAATTTAAATTTATATAAATTTATCTGTGAACCTTTTTGAGTTATTTGAATTTCAACTTAAATGTGGTCAGTTATTTGTCATAACAACAGGAAAAGAGAATCCAGTCCAAAAGTGAACACAATTTTATAGTATTTATATTGAAAAAAGTGATCTGATATTAGTTCTTCAAAATGCAAGTATTGGATCCTTCTTGCAGATTGCCCTGGAGGTGCTTTAGCTTGCTTGTCCTTATGTAATTGAGCTCAGTGATGTTGGTGAGCTTTCTTGCTGAGCACATGAGCTATTGGATTTAAGTTTGGACTTTGATCCTGCCTTTTCATAACACAATATTTCTTTATAGTTCTTTGTTAGACTATTTAGACTAAGTCTGGCAGCAACATCCACC
The DNA here is from genome assembly GCA_017165825.1 of Hepsetus odoe. NCBI lineage: Eukaryota > Metazoa > Chordata > Actinopteri > Characiformes > Hepsetidae > Hepsetus > Hepsetus odoe. The sequence continues at coordinate 7,690,513 of CM029390.1, read as the reverse complement.
TTCTGTTGATTTTAGTCCACAGGTGGATGCCCTGATGTTGTCTTGAATAATTTCCTGATTTACAACCCAGAATTTATGAAGGCACCAGTGTTGTTGCTGTAAAAAAAAATAAAATAAAAAAATAAAGTCTTTGTAAACAGGGTCTTTTCCCTGTTTACAAACACTGTTATTTTTTAGTCTTTGCCAAAGAATGGACTCATGAGCAAGAATAAGTCAGGATCCTTTTTTGTTGATTGTTTGAAATATTAAACAGCTACACATGGAAGGGCAAACAAAGATTTGTATGTTTATTTGTACATGTGACTGCCAGTAGATGGAAGAAGTCCAGACACTTTAGAAATTGTTTGTAACCATCCAGCCTGGTGAGTCTTCACTACTTCAGTGACTCTCAGTTGTCAATTAAGTATCCTACCACTAGACTAGTCTGGTCTAGTGGTAGGATACTTACCTATGGACCTATGGCTCAAGAGGTCCCAGGTTCGAATCCCACCTCTAGCACTACCACCACTGGGTCCCTGAGCAAGACCCTTAACCCTGAATTGCTCCAGGGGGACTGTCCATGTAATTAGGACATGGAAGTCACTCTGGATAAGAGCGTCTCCTAAATGCCGTAAATGTAAATGGTACCAAACGGATCATTTTATAGGTTCACGCATTTTTCAAGTAGATGAATTTAAATTGAAGATCAACATTTTCAAAAAAATGTAATCTTTGGGACTAGTTTTTATTTTATTGGGTTCTCATTTATCTATTGTCATGAATGTTGTGATGAAAATTTGATTACAAATCAGGAATCACAAACATTTAACATGACTTTAGGCGTATATAACTAGAGACATCAAAATAATTCAGTTTTGTGCTAAAAAAAAAAAACACAAGAAGCAGGTATTTTCATTTATTTTAATATATTTTAATAGTATTTTAATCAGTAATTGTTTCTGAATATAAAACTGTTTTCTACATAAATAATGTTCAGGAAACTAACTATTGCAGCCCTCCCAAAAGGTTTTGTAACAGCAGGGCTTATTAATTTGTTTTGCTATGCACTGGTAATCTGGTGGTTTGAGATCAAAACATGAATATACGATGAGGAATCAGATTTTCATCTTTTATTTTCAAGTATTTACATCTATATAAGTTAAATTACAAAGAAATTTCTCACCACAGTTTTTCAAGTGAGCAAAAGTATTGGAAAAGAAAGTTAAAGAAAGTGACAATGACTTTTAGGATTTGATGGCATATCTCCATGGAAATTACGTGCATGTTGGTCAAGATCTGATTTTTGGCCATTCCAGAACTCCTTGGAATTGGAACTCCTTGGAAGTGTTTATTTAGATTTCAGAATTCATTCTGTTGCCATTCTCACCATTGTGAGTTATATCAGCAATAAAGATTCCAGATGTCATGACACTACCTCCACTATACTTCATATATGAGTTTGTATGTGTTGGATCATGAGTTAGTCAATTGCTTCTACACATTGTGACCTTGCTGTCACTTTAGTAGAGATGAATCTTTGTTTTATCAGTTCATTATTTGCTCAAGAAACTGGCTCATCTCTGTACTTTTTAAAAAACTTTTTTAATATTCTTACTTCTGATGAGAGTTTTGCTATTATAATTTGTGGATCTATTATGGTTTTCACTAACTGCCCGGTTTCATGCCAGATTCTTACTACACCAGAGGTTTCTTTCTTTTTCTTATTGGCCAATATTTGTGAAATGCTTCTTATTGATTAGCTTCAAAATGGCACCACCCCCACATAGACAGCTCTCTAGCCTTTATATTGGTTTTATTTATTTTTTAAACATGTATAGTCTTTACTGGCAAACTTCTAAGCTTCAGCTTAGAGTACTTAGAGTAAATATCAAGAGCTAATTATAATTTAAATGGACAGTTTCTAACAGGATACACCTGTCAGCCTCTCGTTCAACAACATTTATTCACTTAAAAACTGGGTGGCTAGATCCACAAGGCACTGTGCACTTTTTTCACATTCTTCTTTTGATCTATCATTACTCCTGGGTGCTATTTTTACACTGCAAGGGCAGCCATTTTTATTATACATTATTCAGTCCTGGCATTCTAAGGGAGGGGGAGGGGTGTTGATAATCTAAAAATGTAAAGCTTGTGAATTGGTGGTCTGACATCAAATTTTTTTGATTATGCCTAATTAAGCTTTCTTTTGTTAAATGGCTCAATGGGGGGGAAAAAAGATTAATTTAAAAGAAAATTGTCAGTGATCACATTTTAAATAAAAAATCCCCTATGGATATATGGAGCAAACCATAGCACAATGAGTTTAAAAGAGTTCTTAGAGTGTTTGATTTTGACATTTTGCCCTTATTTTTCTTTACTTTTCTTTTAATTCAGTGAAAAGAAATTATACAATTAATTATTTGTATATATTCATATTTATATGGTTTTGTTATTTTGCAATGGTGTTTATAGGTAAGCAAGAAGGAATTGTTAGTGCATTATAGTTGTATAGTTAAATACATACACATTAAAAAGTTAAATGCATTAGAAATGACTGCCTGGCCTCACATCAGAGATGTCTGCCTATTAGGCTATTAAAAAAAAGTTTGCCAGTTTTCATTTGTCAAGGCTATCTGACATCTGATGTTGTAATGTGTGTTTTAAAAGATATATATATACATATATATATATATATATATATATATATATATATACATATACAGTACTGTGCAAAAGTTGGTGTGAAAAAATGCTGTAAACTAAGAATGCTTTCAAAAATGGAAGTGTTAATCATTTATTTTCATCAATCAACAAAATAGAAATTTTGAAAAGAATGGACTCAAAGAATGGACTCATTGAAAAGAGAAATCTTAATCAAATCAATATTTGGTGTGACCACCCTTTGCCTTCAAAACAGTATCGATTCTTCTAGGTACACAGTTTTTGAAACATGACTATGTTTCATCCTACGTGTGACACTGATGATCTTGAGCACTTGTTTGGTAAAATTGGTTGATCATACACCTGACTATAATCCTACAAAATCCCTGACTTTGTGCAAGTATACCTATAGGAATTGATGCTGTTTGAAGGCAAAAGGTACCAACACAATCATTATTTATATTTCCGAAAGCATTCTTTGTTTACAGCATTTTCACACTGCCTAAAACTTTTGCACAGTACTGTGTGTGTGTGTGTGTATGTGTATATATATATATATATATACACATACACACACACACAGTACTGTGCAAAAGTTTTAGGCAGTGTGAAAATGCTGTAAACAAAGAATGCTTTCGGAAATATAAATAATGATTTGGTGTTGTTACCTTTTGCCTTCAAACCAGCATCAATTCTTATGGCCCCCACAGAGCCTTGATCTCAACATCATCGAGTGTGTCTGGGATTACATGAAGAGACAGAAGGATGTGAGGAAGCCTACATCCACAGAAGATCTGTGGTTAGTTCTCCAAGATGTTTGGAACAACCTACCAGCCGGGTTCCTTCAAAAACTGTGTGCAAGTGTACCTAGAAGAATCGATAGTGTTTTGAAGGCAAAGGGTGGTCACACCAAATATTGATTTGATTAAGATTTCTCTTTTGTTCATTCACTGCATTTTGTTGATTGATGAAAATATTCCAAAACACTTCCATTTCACAAAAACACTTCCATTTTTGAAAGCATTCTTAGTTTACATCATTTTTTCACACCTGCCTAAAACTTTTGCACAGTACTGTATGTCATATAGATTTTGTAATATTGCGAGAGCTTTAAAAGACACCACAATCAAAAGTAAGTACCCAGGCAAATATAACAAATAAGAAATTACACTAATCATGCTTTTGCCTGTCTTCCCAAAAAGGTCATGATGAAGAAGGTATTTCATTTCAGAGAAAATTTAATTCAGCTTTGTCTTTGAGTGGTTTGAGATTTTTCTTTTGTTCATTCACTGCATTTTGTTGATTGATGAAAATAAATGATTAACACTTCCATTTTGTAAGCATTCTTAGTTTACAGCACTTTTTCCACACCTGCCTAAAACTTTTGCACAGTAATGTGTGTGTATGTATGTGTGTGTATGTGTGTGTATGTGTGTGTGTATATATATATATATATATATATGTATATGTGTATGTGTATGTATGTGTATATATATATATATATATATATATATATATATATATATGTATGTCTTAGTATCAAGTAGGCCAACTGTACTCTGTGGCTGAGGCTAGTAAGAATGAAACAGGAGGTGGTGAAGGCATTGAAGTGCTGAAGAATGAGCCTTATGAGAAAGATGGAGAGAAAGGACAATACACACACAAGATTTACCATCTCAAAAGGTGTGTATTTTCATACATGGAGTTTAATTCTATGTACTATTAACCACAATAGTGGTTAATGTTTTCTTTGTCTGTTTTCTTTGTTCACAGCAAAGTACCTGGCTTTGTGAAGATGATTGCACCAGAAGGCTCTCTGGTCTTCCATGAAAAAGCTTGGAATGCTTATCCATATTGCAGAACAAGTAAGTGATCACTGTAAATCTTAAATTTTTTTCCATGGGTAGCATCATTGCTCATCCTGCTAGGGAACTGATCCTAAAGTAGTTTCCAATTGAAAACTTTCATTTTCCAACATGTTGTAATTTTGGGAGTTTTTGAACTGATTATTCAGCCTCTCCAGAATGAAGTGCATATATAAATGTGCCTTTAACCTGCATATAATGCCTAATTTTTTTTCTTTCTGTTTTTTTGCATGCTTCATCCTTTTGTAACAGTTGTAACGGTACGTATGCTTAGAAGATAGGAGTCACACTTCTCATTGTTTTATGTCAAAACACATACAACTATCAACAACTAACAGGAGTTTTATTTCTAGATATTAGCAATATAAGTGAGGGCTTAGAGCCACCAGGGGCCACCAAAACTGTGCTTTTGAAAATATATGTAGGCAAAAAACCACAATGAGTCATGCATTTTCCCATTTTTATCCTGATTAAAATAAGATTTTTATTTATTCATTTTTAACTAGAGTGATTGAAGTACGTGCAGCCACCAAATATTCATAAATGTTCCTGTGTCTTTCTCTACTTACAGCAGTCCTTTTTAGAACTTAATGAAGCCTTGGTTCCATCTAGTGGACACATACTGATGTTACTCTTTATGTATGACCACGTTCATACTGGCTGATGAAGCAGTTGCATTTACCCATGTTCAGGAGGTTGCTCAGTTCAACCTTACATTGTCTGATTTTCCATTAAAAATCAGAAAAGAACAATTTGAATGCAATTATAATTTGAATAAAATATTTGATTGGATTAAATATAAAAATATCTTTCCACTGTCAGAATGGCCAATAGGAGGCTTGCAGAAAGGGGTTAAACTTCGGTTAAATTTAATTTAAACTTAGTACTATAAATTATGCTGTACTGTTGTACTATTTAAAGTTAAGTTGTTAGGAAAATTCAGCCTTTTTAATGATGCCAGTAAATACCACTGTGTCTGCTCTTTTAGAATGAATACATGAAAGATGACTTCTTTATTAAGATCGAAACATGGCATAAACCTGATCTTGGAACAATAGAAAATGTAAGTCTGTATTTCTTTCATTATGATCTGATGTGCAATAAACTTAACACATGCTATCATTCAATGATATACATTGTTACTCCAAATTTAGACATTTATAAAACCTTTGATAAATGTTGAAAATCTTTTGCATAGTTCATAAATTGGTGTAAACAAAATGATTCAGAGAAAAACTTTACATAATATATTGTTTAATGTGATCCTGTTTAGTAAACATGATTTTTAATGATTAGTGATCTAGATCACATCTAAAAACTATTTTTCTTTTTCCAAGTGTTGTTTAAAAAGATCAAAATTGAAGAGTATACAGCATTAAGAATCATTTAACAGAGTTATTGTATGTATAATCAGACTGCTTTAAGGGTATTATAAAACAAGGGGTGAAACATTTTTCATTATGTTATTATGAACGTTTACCAAGCTTGGGATTCCTTTAATTTGGAGTAAGTCTTCAGATCTTCCTCCCAAAAACATTCCAATCAATGTTTCACTGCAACAAGAACACATTCCGTGGCTTACCTTTCCCCCATCTTCTGCCTGACCCTGACACAAACTTTTTGGTTTCCTCCAAATTATAAAGATTTACTTTCAACTGTCCACAAAACCTGCTCCCAGTCCCAATGACACTCCACATTTATGTTGATCAGCTTATAGTCATCTATTTTTATTGTTAATTTCACAAAGTTAAGGTTTTCTGACAGCAAATTGAGTTCTGACATTAGCAAATAGAATTCCAACACAAAGTGAATGTCAGTGCACTAAAGATAGACCTGATAGTCTTCTTTAAAATCAATATTTTGAGTATATAATTTTGTGGCTCGGTAATGTTACCATAGGTTAAAAACTATTGAAAATGGGTGAAATTTACAAAAGCATTTCTAATTTCTGGTTGTAAAATTTTGAAAAAGCAGTGCATTTTCTAGGTTTTTCTTCAGGGAAGGCCCAAACCTCTAGCCTGTAATGTAAATGTCCACATACTTCTCAGCATACTGTCAAGCTCTGATAAATGGGAAGGGTTAAGCCAGGAAGGGTATTGCCAAATCAGTATGCGGGCAATGAAACAGATTTCCATACCAGTTTGGTTGAGACCCAGGTTAACAACGACCGCCACCAATACTGTTAGCCAACAGGGTATGGGGTAGAAATTGAGCTACTGTTGACCATAGGAGAAGAAGAAAAAAAGGAGGAAGCAATGTCTGGAAGCAGGAGGAGAGAGAGAAGTGTAGTGGAAGTGAGGGTAGAAACTTTTGGCAAAATTTTGGCAGCATGACTGGTAAAGGGTGGCGGTGGTCTGTTGGTAGGATACTTGCCTACGGACCTATGGCTCAAGAGGTCCCAGGTTTGAATCCCACCTCTGGCACTACCACCACTGGGTCCATGAGACCTTAACCTTGAAGTGCTCCAGGGGGGGACTGGCCCTGTAATTAGGACATGGAAGTCGCTCTGGATAAGAGCTTCTGCTAAATGCCGTAAATGTAAAGGGAGAGCGTTAGCTGATATGATGGAGAGAATAAAGTAGAGTAGAGTGATCTTTTATTATCCCACGAATGGGAAATTTGGGCGTTACAGGGCTCTTAAAAAAAGACAGGTGTACAGAAAGAGAAGAAAAAAAATATATAAAGATACAGAAGGAGAACAGGAACAAGTACAGGAGATTAAAAGAGGAGCTATAAATAAATAATAAATTATCTATCTATCTATCTATATATATATATCTATATATACATATACATATACATATCTACAATATACACGGTAATAAGTTATGAATGAATTATACATATAAATAACAAGTAGCAAAAAATAAATATAGCAAAAATATAAGGTTGGTATTTTGTGTTTGCAAGAGATTAGATGTAAGGGTAATAAGTCCAGGTGTATCGGAAGTAGGTTTAAATTGTTTTACCATGGTGTGGGTGGACAGTGTCAAGAATAGAAAAGTGAGGGCAGAGTCAAGAATCAAAAGGTGGAAGTTGAAGAAGGAAGCCTAAAAGGTGGAATTCAGTGAATGATGATTTAGTGATCTGTAGCAAGAGTAGAAACATTTTGAGGAGACCCTCGAGAGGTGGAGATGTACTCTAGAGAAGAGAGTAATGAATGCGAGTAGGACAAAGACAGAATACATGAGTGTGAATGAAAAGGAGGAAAGTGGAGTGGTTAGATTGCAGGGAGCAAACATGATAAAGGTGGAAGAATTTAAATGCTTGGTATCAACATTTCAGAGTAACAGAGTGTGAAAGAGAGGTGCAGAAGAGAGTTCAGGCAGGATGGAATGGATGAAGACAAATGGCAGATGGGTACCTGCAAGAAATGGAGACAGTTGATCTGCTGTGGTGACCCCTGAATGGGAGCGACGGAGAAACAAGACGAGGATTATATTGGGAGAAGGATGCTGAGGATAGAGCTGCCAGGAAGGAGGAGAAGAGGAAGACCAAAGAGAAGGTTAATGGATGTTATGTGAGAGCTCATGCAGGCAGTTCGAAAGAAGAAGAGATTTTAGCACACTGTGACTGATGACATTGGAAGAAAACTACGAACTCTGCACTTTGTTAAACCCTTTTTTACATTTTTGATCAAGTAACACAAGAGATTCCAAAAGTTGTATTTTATCACTGGGATGATCTGTGTATGCATAGTGTTGCCTGTACAACAAAGACAGTAAATATAGCCAAAAAATAATCTTGACGTGTCAGCTCTGTGAGATGTTGTGTACCTTTCAGATTAAGATTTATTTTTGTTCTCATACAGTTTCTCTTTAGGTGGGTATTTCTGAACTCCATAAAACCTGTCCTTGCAACACCAACTATAAGAAAACATGTTTGTGAGTGCAGAATGGATAGACCAGTGGCTTACAATAGAGAGATAAAGGGCAAATAAATTCCTCCAAAACATCACTGCATATTGGTTTTGGTCAACAGGTCCACAAGCTGGACAGTTCCACATGGAAGTCCGTGGAGGTCATACCCATTGATATTGCAGACAGAGATCAAGTAGCCCATGGTGTGAGTTCTTCTCTCTTCAGTTTATGTGGTTTATTGCTCCTTTTTTTATTTTCCCAAACTGCTTTGGCAAAATGGCATATTTTATTGATGTTTATGTATTTTATTTTAGTTATTTTATTGCTCTGAATATTATCAGCAAAATTTGTTTGGCAGAAAAATTCTTTACACTTTTTTTAGAATTTCTAGAGTTTATGTATTCTGAGGTTTTTTTAAATTTTTAAAAAATTTTTTTTTTTTTTTTCAATTGTCATTTTTTACCATTTTAAATGTTTTAATTTTACTGCAGTGGTTAAACTGAAAGTTTAAGCATTAATGTTTGGTGTAATACGTTAGCAAAGTATATCAACTGTCATTTATATTTACCAAGTTCATAAAGTCTTTATTTAGAAATACAGCTGCAAAGACTGCCACTTTTAAATGTTTTTGTAATGTTACAAGCACTAGCTGATATATTGTGTTCCTTGCATGACTGGACTGTAAGCTCATGTATAAGAGTTTGTCCAAAACATACACCATGGTGTGGAGGTGGCTTTCTTTGGCGAGGCTTGTCTAATGAACTAGCATTCACCACTGCTAGAATGAATGTGTGGAGGAGGAAGAATAATGTGTGTGTGTGTGTGCGTGCGCGCAAGAGAAAGTGAGGAAGAACTCTTAATGATAGTGTTCTTGTCGACATGTGTGTGTGTGTGTGTGTTGTAGAGAGAGTCTCAGGTCTCCAGGCTGTGTGTGTCTGTGGGCCCTATCAGGCTCTAGCCTCAGGCATGGCTGCAGGCATTGTGCTGAGAGCCCACAACGATGAGTTAGTTAGAGTAATTAAGGTTCCGTGCAGTTACAGACACACACACACACACACAGGCAGTCATCTTCCCCTTCTGCTTTGCATGAATTCACACCCTGCCTCATTAGTGCATAGTCATGCATTGTCCTCCAGACATTGCATATGGTATTAAATAGTCCAGTTTAGTGTGTGTGTGTGTGTGTGTGTCTCTTTACTGCTTGTTTGCTTCCATCACTGTATAGTAGCCCTGAAAAGCTGCTGTTTGGCTTCAGGCACATCATGATTTATTTACAATTGCAAGGCCCTGGAGGTGCTGTTAAAATTAAAGGCTTTTCGTCCGTTTATTTTAGCTGCACCCCATACAGTTTATTAAATGGATCTCTCTCTCTCTCTCTCTCTCTCTCTGATGACAAATTAACTGCCAGGCGTTTCTGTTTTGGTAAAGCTATTTTCGTATCAAAAACTTTATGCACAACCATATACAGCCATATATACATGTTCATTCAGAGATATTAATTCAATTCCTTGCAATAGCAAGAGGCAAACAGAAACATAACAAAATTAATCACCGTGTGTATATATATATATATTACATAAAAATAGTGTGATGTGTGATTCTTCCATGCAGGATTACAAAGCAGAAGAAGATCCTGCCATCTTCAAGTCAGCCAAGACTGGCAGAGGACCACTAGGGTCTAACTGGAAGGTAAGAGAGAGACACAAAATGTGTGTGTTTTTTTGGGGGTGAGCGGTTGTGGGCTAACGTGCTGCTTTAAATGCTCTATTTGTTGTAACAAATTAGAGCATTTAAAGCACTGATTGACAGGTTTTTCTTCAAGCAAGTGAGTATTTAGACCATATTATCATTCCAACTCCAAGCTGAATAAACTTGATGCTAATTGGATTTAAGCAGATCAGGTGATGAATATTTGTGTAATGAGGGAGGGTGTGGCCTAAGGAGATCAACAGCCTATATCAAGTTGTGCAGAATTATTAGGCAAAAAAGTCCTCAGGCAAAATGGGCCAAAAAAAAGAAATGAAAGTGACTATTATTATGAAACAGCACACAGCGAAACAACAAAATGCAGCCTCTTTTTACCCATACACATGTGCAGCAGCTTTTGAGCCCTTCTTAAATTTAAGATTTATGGGGTAGGAATTCAGTCCACCAGTCCAACAGTTTCTAGGAGGCTGTGGTTGCTGCTGCACTGTTGTGTGTGTGTGTGTGTGTGTGTGTGTGTGTGTTTTATTTGTGAAATGTCAGAAATGTTAATTTGTAAATATTTTTATTGTTCTCACTTTAACAGAAGAAAATGAACAAGTGAGAGGAAACTTTTTGTTTTTTTATTTAGTTGCATAATAATTCTGCCAACTGTTAGTAGCCCAATAATTGTTTTCACATGTCTTCCCCTGAGAATGTTCACACTCACAATTCCTTGGTAAAACATTCAGGTTTCAGGGTTATTAACATTTTGGATTGACTGATAGCAGTGCATTTGTTTCCTATTAAAATGAATCCTCAAAATACTAATTTGCCTAATAATTGTGCACACAGTGTACCTTGCATGGAGAAAATTGCTTAAAATACTATATTGTTGTATTTTTTCATAGTGTCGATTGTCTTAGAATATATATATATATATTTTTTTGTCACAGCTGGATTTGTGAACTGAGCTATCATTAGAATTGCAGTAGTTCTTAAAGAATGACCTAACTAGAAAATTGGGAAATATTTATATAAAAAAAAGCTCCAGGGTCAAGAAAATGGAATGGTAGAGCCATGGAGGGGACATCATGGTAGAGAATGGCAGACAAGATCTGAGAAGTGAGGAAGGGAGTAGGGGTGAGCTTAGGGTGACAGTGTTGTGTGATGAAAATAAATTGCTTCTATCCTGCTTCTAATTGAGTCTAATAGATATCACGGTGATTGGAGCAGACGAGGCTCATCTTGTTACGGTGTGTGTCAATGTGTGGGTGTGTATGAAAGATATGAGTGGTTAAGCTCATCTTAAAGTTGAACAGTGCTACAAAATGTACCCTACATACCGGTACAATGTAAAGCTATGCAGATTAAGACAGCTCTGTATCCTCTTTCATCCACCTATGGTATTTCAATGAAAAATAAGCATAATGTATAATCTGTGCCTAAATGACATACACTTCTGTTAAAGCAAATTAAATATATATAATTAGAAAATGTTAAAAATAGATAAGGACCCACATAATTTTAATCTCATTTTAATTTTTAGTTCTGTCTCTAATAACAAAGATCATTTCTAGAGCAATGCATGTCATGGTCTCTGGGTGACCTCACAGGCTAGCACATACCTTGAAATGGATTAATCTTGCAATTCCTCAAACAGTGTTAGAAGATCAGACTTTGATAGATCTCTAGTCTCAGATCTCCAAACATAGGGCACTCACTCACACCTGATTTCAATCAGTGGGATGACAAACACCTGACTCTAATTGCAGCTTTAAATTTACAGATACAAACACACAAATACACACTTAAAAGAAGTCAGCTGATTAATATGGTGATTTGAGAGTAAGGCAAATTTCTACTAAGATTTTCCACTTGACCCATATGTATGTGCATTTCTCACATGAATTCCTGGGAAAGATTTCGGGACACTTGACGGTTCTAACAATGTTAAACTCTGAGCTCCAGTTCTAAAGGAGCAGACTTTTTTTTGCTAAACTATTCTATTTCAGCCTTAAAGAACTTGAATAGGCTCCAGCATGGCCCTACTCAGAATAAGTATTTAAGATAATGGGTGAGAGAGAGTTTCTTTAATTTTGTTACTGGTCTTTGTTAAAGACCTTGACACATTTATGGAGTTCTTAAATTATTTAAACATTAAATCTCTTCTCTTGCTTGACTTTTGTTAAACTCAGTTTACTTTTGATAAATTAACAGTTTGAAAAATCTGACTGACAACTCAGTAATAGTCAGTTATGGAGCCCTTAATTTATTGAATCTCCCCCTTCCCAAAAGATTTTTCAACCTTGCTGCAATGTGGGAAACTTTTTCAGTTTTCCTGAGACAAGCATTCCTATCCTTCTTTTCCAAGCAAAGAAACCTCTATAAGCTCCTGTAACCTTCATTTGTTGTTATTTAATTAGATCAATTTTCTTTTTGAGGCCAAAGATGAAACCGTGGCTCAATTTTTCTGCCTTTCCTGCACAGGAAGAAGAATCTTCTATCTAGCTCTGCACACATGCTCCCTCGTCGTCTTCCTCTTTAGTCCTTAAAACGCAGCTCCTTTGAGCTGCAGTGTCAAAAAATGTCACTGCCAGCCGGTTTTCATGTGGGATTCGTTTCAAGTCAAGTTCTCCTATTTTGTGGTGGCGGGAACTTTTCTAAGCTCATTGCAGTAAGGACCCATCCCCCCTCCCTGCTGTTGCACTCCCTTTTTTTTCCTCCATTGCACTGATTGTAGCATCACACATGAAGAAGTATCTGGTGATAGGCTACTTTTTTCTTTTAGCTAGCAGAGCACTCAAAAATCAAATGATTAATTAAGCAGGTGTTGTCAACTGGAGAACATGCCGCACCACCATGTGTGCAAGCAGGTCCTCGATGTTAATAATGTAACTGACCTGCTGCTGGAAAGTGATTAGCTCGTCACTTTTTATCTCTCTCCCTGCCCACAAAAGCAGCTGTGTGGTTTGCAGCAGTGTTGCTTACACGCGCTGTTGCAGAAAATTGTGCATAAGTTGTGAATTTATCCATTTTGCCATTTTCCTTTTTTCTACCCTGATTCACTCACTGTTCTGAAGATGAAAGCAAAAAAAGCACAATTTCAGCTTCTGGATGTTTGTCCCCTGGATTGATTATAATTTCATCATCTTCTATTCCAAAGCATTATGTTTTATTGAGGTTTTACTGCAGTACTGGGATAAGGTTTTGAGACATTTTAGTTTTTCCAGATTAACTCTGCCTTTTGCTCCCAGTTGAAGACTTATTCTTATGGGGTTTGGGGTATATAATCTGTTTCTTTGGCTCTTCCAAGTGTTTACAGGCTTTTCAAGTTTTCAAACTGTTAAAGAATAAATGATTAGGATGAAGTGCTTATGCTGTATTTATGTCAAGCATCGTGTATTGTACATAGTCAGAAAGAAGCACCCTTTTGTTAAACTTTAGTTCACCAAGGTAAAAACATACCTTTTTAAAGGATATGTTGTGGGGCGTTGCAGGGTTGTGGGCCGTGCTTGAACCTATACCAGCTCTCGCAGGGCTCTCACAGGGTGAAAGGTGGGGAAATACCCTGGACAGATCTTAAGTCCTTTGCAGTGCAGACACACAAACAGACACAAAACTCTCACATGCATCACACAAAGGGGGCAATTTAGCATCTCCGAGGCACCTGATGTACATGTTTTGGGACTGTGGGAGGAAACTGGAGCATCTGGAGAAAAGGCATTCAGTCACAGGGAAAACATAAAAATTCCACAGCGCTACCTGCTATGCCACCATGTTGTTCCACTGATCAATAGTGTACCTTAAATTAGTTTTAAATGTGTTCCCTTTATTGACTTTGGGGGGGAGGAAGATAAAGGTGAGGGTACTAGATTATTACACTATGTGCAGTCTCTTAAAATTTTCTTTCTTTGTCCAAACTCACAGAAAGAGTTGGTTAGTAATCCTGATAACCCACGGATGTGTGCCTACAAACTGGTCACAGTCAAGTTCAAGTGGTGGGGGCTGCAGAATAAGGTTGAGAACTTTATTCACAAGGTAAGATATGGCTTTAAGCACCAGAGACCTCTGAATATGTTTGAGTTGCTATTCATTTCAAGTCTTAACTATTATATCATCACTGTGAGAACAATTTTGTTCAAGAACAAAAAAATGACCTTTAAATTGTGACAATATTTCCTGATGAATGCTTGGATTGAAATGACCAAAATTGTTTTTAAATTACTTAGGTTAAGTAGCTTGTTGCTTCTCCTGTATAGTCCAACAGCAATAGTATGCAAGAGAAATACATAAGTCAATGGACCATTTCATTGTATCATTAACAAAGTGTAACCAATTTATTTGGCTTGTCAATTATTTATAGTGTATTGTGTCTGTTATTGTAAATTTGCCTCCTCTCTAAAATGCCAACTTTTTAGAACCCCTAGAGCATTGTAAAGAATATATTAAGAACAGCTGGCATTTTCAAATCATGTAAAATGAGTTGTAAACAGAGAGCCAAGATTTCAAGAAGGTCGGAATGAGCACTTCCTCTATTTCTTTAACAAGTGTTCACTAAATTACTGACATAAATCCTCTGCAACTGTTTAATAGGGTCTCTTAAGAGACAAATTATAAAAGGATGAAATTGATCTCTAATTAAATGTGTGGTCTAGCAGTGGGGGGAAAAAATCAGGTTACAGGATGATGATGATGATGATGATTCTGTAACATTCAACATGTGGCATTTTTAATTTTCTTTTTAGCAAGAGAAGCGAATCTTCACTAACTTCCATCGCCAGTTGTTCTGCTGGATTGATAAGTGGGTGGACCTGACTATGGAGGACATTCGGCGGATGGAGGACGAGACACAAAGAGAGTTGGAAGAGGTAAGTGTGTGTACAAATACCAAATACCCACCCACCCAACCACACAGTCAGTCACTCATGTAGTTATTTGCCTGTTTAACATAGCCCCAGAGTGGTTTCTGTAATTTGGGATGAATCCTTTTAGTTTGGAGTAGTTTTTGCTCATGCAACATTGATTTGATGTGGACATAGAAGCATTGAAATACACTGCTGTTCAAAGCTTTGGAAACAATAATAATAACTGGTTTATTCAGTAATAAGATACATGTACAGCTTGGATTAAAATGCTATAGTGATATTTGTCAGAATTTTATTTGAAGTTTTTAAATATCATGAACAACAATAATTCTGGAAAATCTACTACTTCACTTACACTTTCTTCATACATTATATGGCTTTTTAAATTTATTTAAAAATAAAATAAATAAATAAAACATTATTTTAGGATTCAATTACTTATAACTGTCTCAATAGGATATTTGGATCCTATGGTTTTAGAAGAACATGTGATATGCACATTGAGTAGACACTCCTCAATAGTTTCATCTTTGTCCCATTATTTAGTTGTTCTCCCAAACAGCTTATCCTCTGGAGTTAACAAAAAACAAAAAACAAAAAGGGAAGTACACAAAATCTACAGTAGACAATTTATACATATTTAAAGCCATTATTATGATATTAGCATAGTTAATTTGCTGTTACAGTGTTGGTTTTCTCTAACCATAACCACTGATAAAATATATGGTTTACATTATTGAATAATGAGGCACTAATTGCTCCCCCCAGCAATGAGATTATTGTTGCTTTAGCTCCTCCCCATTACATGTAACCCCTCCCAAAATCATTGACAATTTCACCAGTACAGTGTTCCTTTCTACCACCTCCCATGATTCAGCTGCACCTGCAAAAAACATTCTGTTCCTTGATGCTTTGTCTTTGCTGATGTCTCCTTACTTCTAACTTTCTTGATGTTGATGCTGTCCTTTTGGATCTAGATGCGCAAAAGAGGTTCAGTGAGAGGCACAAAGGCAGCAGACGACTAGCCTCATCGGATTTTAGGTTCAAGCAATGTAATGTAAGTTCACCTGTTAGGGGTTCAGATCTTCTACACTCGCTGCATTCATACTAACTGCGGTGTTTGTCCTGTGTGTGTGTGTGCATGTGTGGGTGTGTGAACTTGTCCAGCTTAATGGTAATACTGAAAAATCTGTAAAAGGCATTAGCTGGACTGAACAAGAAAATACAGTTTTCACACATTTTAAAAGATTTTTTGGAAGAAAGATTTCTCTTTGGTTATTAAGGTAATGGTTAGGTTTATGTGTAGCTGCATATTATACTACTGCCTAATTATCTTGGTGAATGGGTTCAGATTATGCATATTGAGTATTTTTAGACACTGTATAGTCTAAAGATTTAGGTTATGATAAACAGTAACAGTACCACAATAGAGGTGGACCAATAATTAAGTGTATGGCTGCTTCAATTTTGTATTTACAAAGTCTTGTAATCTTGAGATACACCTTGACACCACTTATCAGTAGTGTTAGCTGGTGTTTTGGGTTGTTCAGCATCAGACACATTCACCCAGGCATCCCATTCAGGATTTATGAAACTTGTATGTGTACCAATTCCATCATTTTCTTTTTATGTATTAAGTGAAATACACTCGCACATTTCACACATGGGGTTTGTTGTTGTAGTGGTAAAAAAAAACTATTTTAGTTCTGTAACCCTATTTAGGTATTTCTCAGTTGCGTGTGTGCAACTATTTAGCCTTATTTGCTATGACTTCAGACATTGATGGCCTAGTGATCAGTAAATAGGCCCTATAATCAGATGGTCATGGGTTTGAGTCCTGGACCTGTAGGTTGCCCTTAGGTAACCTCGAGCAAAGTGCCTTTAGCATCACTGCTTTTTGGGTGCTATGCTGTGTTATTTTTATTTATATATATATATATATATATATATATATATATACACACAATATATGTGCACTTGTAAATCAAAGATTTCATGGTTGAAGAGTGGCTTATTTTGCCCAAATTAAAATACTTTTCTAGAGAGGCCATCATGAAAAAAAAAAAAACATAGGATATAAACTTGGGTTAGAGGTCCTGTCCTATATGATATCGTTATTTCAAAGGGCGATATTGTGATAATGCTAAGCAGACTATACAAGACGTACACTGGGTGAAATCTAGATGTAGACTAGAATGATTTAACCTTGTTGGGTTTATACCATATATTGAGCTAATACAGAGCTTAATTTTTTTTTTCTTAATGAATAATACAAAAAATTTCTGTTAAAAATGTAGTTCCATCTATTAATGTAAGGAAAACATAGATGATTTTGAAAGTGATGCTTTTATCGATTATGTGGACATAGTGTTTAGACAGTAGAAGAATATAGCTTCTTTTCTGACGAGACTAATCCAAGCCATAAAATAAACCCACTAGCATTACATTTTGTTTGTTCTCAAAACTCCAAGTATGTAAAATGTAAGCTTGGAGATCTTCAACAACTCTGGTTTAATTTCCTGTGTAACTGTGTGGACATGTGTGTACTGTTTGAGAAATAAAGAAGACAAAGCAAAGTGTTAGCTTTTAACTAGGTCAGAACAGCGGATCGTTTTTAAATTGAAATCAGAATTTGAAAGTAATTTTCAAAACACAAGCTCTACAATTTTAATTGGCCCATTTAGTGCTCTGGCATCAAAAATTAGCAAAAATAATTAGCAATGGAAATATTGCTTATAAAATGCATATTGATTTATCCAAATCATTCAGCTCTACTTTAAACAAAGGTTTGGTTTGGTTGGACGACAATGTCACAATTGCTTGATTTAAAGATGTGACTAAAATGGACTTAATTGGCAGTGTAATAATACAATATATAATATAATACAATATAATATAATTTGTAATACAATTTACATAACCGTAATACATTTCTCATTGTGATCTACTTGGTTTACTCATTATAATTGAATATGATATCCATAATTTCCACACATTTACAGTATAAAAAATTCAAATAGTTTAATTGCTTAAAAAATAAATAAATAAATACAAATAATTGATTAGTGAAAGTGACTTCATTGTGAAACATGGAAAAGCGCTGAGTGAACCAGAGTGAAATGCATCTCTGCTTTTAACCCACACACACAGTACAGCTAGGGGCAGCTATTCCCAGCACCAGGGGAGCAGTGATGGGGGGTGGTACCTTGCTCAAGGGTACCACTGCTGCAGATGACCAAATAACCAACTTAATTTGAGGCTTGTTGTACTGACTGACATATTAGAAAAAAATTTATGAACTTTGGCCCTCAAAAGGGTCCCGAACGTCTCCAGATGGTCCATGGTTTTGCTCCAATCTAAACTGCGATGAATATGGATGGAACAAAGATGTGGACCGCTCTGGTAGGCCTGAAGACCAATTTGAAGACCACTGTGAATAATTTCTTCTGTTACATGCAACTAATTCTGCATTTTCTTAGGTAATGCATTTTTAAGGTTTTATCATATTTTTCTAGTACTGTTTTTGGTTATTTATTATTTTAAACTTGTCCCCTCCTCCCAGCTTTCACTTTCTTTTTTTCATCTTCCATTCCTGTCCAGAATCTATAGATAAAGCAGCAGTCACGGTTCTGATTCTTTTTGCATAGTAATTCCATCCCAGAATAAAAAAATAAAAAAAATCACTTTATGGCATACAACCAGGGCTGCTCTTCTAGATCACAAGACCGTCCAGTTCGTAAGTGTCAACCAGTAGCTTTTTGAGGAAACCTTGAACCATGAACTAGTTGTTCATAGACTAATATCATGAACTAGCAGCTGGTGACACACAAACCTGAAGCTCCAAGGATGTGTATATTTTTATAAGTTGTTGATACTTTCTGAGCAGTGCAATTACCAACTTGCTTAATGAAAAGCAGCAAGGAAAGGAAGTGCAAGACATTTCAGGAAATGACTACGCCTGGATTGAAATCCCACATTGGAATGAATGAACTGCTGAAATAGATGTATGGGTGGGACATATCTGTTGAAACAAATGTTTGCAAGATGCCAGCTCGTTATTTGTGAGTCTGTCTGTCTGCAGCTTACTAACCTATCTGTCCACTTTTGGCCATAGTCCTAACACATAGAAATGTGTGTTTGTGTGTGTGTTCATGCTTCAAGATGTTCCTTGAGGGCTTATTAACATACAAATGGAATTCTGTACTTGAAAAGCACCTGTGCCATGATTGCAAATGAGGACTAGACTAGAGGAGAGTGGGGGTAGGGAGGTAAAGAATGGCTTGAGTTTTGGAATATTCATTGGGTCTGTCTGCTCTCTCTCCTTACGGCTAAGGTTATTTTTAAACAGTTTGTCTGTTTAAGAATTCCGATCTAGGCCCATCGAATTTGGCAGCTAATTGGCTTTTTGAAGTTGTCAAGATTTCCCATGCTTCAAATCCTGAAGTCAAAGCGCAAGCTCTTCTATTTAATTGCTAGACAGATTTGAAACTTCTTAAAGCATTTTGAACTTTCCCAACAAAGGCTGAATTGGGCTTTTTAGTATTGGATTTTTATGAATGTGATTACAGTTGTAATGCATTTCATATTGGCTGTTGCTTCCGTAACTTCAAATTTACTTTTAAAACTTCCCACAACTTTAGGTTTGAATACAAGTAGGTTACTTTCCTAGAGGTGGGCAGCCTTTCAGAAACCCTTCCAGGTATATTTTTAGTGTACAAATTTCAAGCGTTACATTGCATTTTGTTTCAGCAATCATGACCCATGAGCTCAACAGGTTATCATGGCTTTATCTAATAATGTTGTTGATGTGAAGGCATGCCAGTTATACTAATAACAAGGGGAACTAATTTTTTGACACTTCAAATCTACCAAGCTGGTCAGCAAGTTTTCTGCAAAATTTTGACTAATTACTGGCTGTCTAAATGACATTATACGTTATTAGTAACAAGGAAGTTATTATTAGTTATTATAAGGCCAGTTCTTGATTACTCTGCAGAAAATATAACCACCTCACCATAAGCCATAACCACAGAGTTTTGTTCAGAAATCATAGTGGTTAAAGTAGACATTTTCATATCTGTAATATTTATGAGCAATACCCAGACCAAGGCCTAATTAATGAAGAGTGCACTTGTAGCGTTCAGATGCGGGATGCATGCATTTAACTGGTTACTGTTGATTCCAATCATGCACCCCTAAAAAATGAGAATCAAACTTTCTCTTGCTGTTCTTTGTGTAATTCATATTTGCTCAAATTTACACCAGTTTCAAGCTTTTTTTTCCCCTTTAACTACTCCAAACACACCTTAACTCACTTAAACTGCATCCAGCTCTTCATTAAATTGCAACAAACTTGCAACAGACAGTTTAGTTTGAGACTACAAAAATATGAGCTAATATAGTAGTTAAACTTTTTTAACCACTACAGCAAGTTTAAACTTCAGGACTGAGAGGACAGTTCTTATTTAAGACTAGTTCTAAATTATGATGAATTATGAACACTGAGTCTATATTAGCACTGCTACATCTGAAGTGAAAATAGACCCTGTTTTCTAAAAGGCTACCTGTAATATTCAGTACACCTGCAGTAAATGTTGACTTTTTGATAATGTTTTACAGCTCTAAAGCATATATATATATAATTTTTTTTGGAAAGACTTTTTTGGAAAGTCACTTAAATGAAGAGATGGATGTGGGTTGGGGATGTTTCTCAAAAAAAAAAAAAAAAGAATGACTATTTACCTTTATTTGCAGCCTTTTAAGGAATTGACTGTTGATCATCAGTATGACTTTCTTTGTTGTTTGCTTTTTTCCTCCCCTTCTACTCTACCTGTTTCTCAGCTTCGCAGTCATGGCCAAGTGCGAGGAACCAGCGCTGCTGATGAATGAAAGCAACATTCCTAGTTTGACCGACTACCACGGCTATAGAAGTAAAGCTGAAAACTGGCCTTCATTTGCAACATTCACCAGTCTCTCAACAAAATCAGGAGAGAGCTTATAATTAATGGATTGAGAAAATCAACTGTCCTGCCCCTAAACTAACTCAATCACACGCTCTCTATGTCAAGCTAATAATCAATGCATTTAGATTTAGAGAGGATTATTTATCCCCCAGTGCCTTTAATGCAAGAGAATAATTTTACTGAGAAAAAAAAAACATCTCTTAAAAAAAAAAAATTGAGGTTTGGCTGCAAAGGAACACATTTTCCTGGTTAAATGTGTGGGGTTTCTTTTTGGTTTTCCTGGCATGATTTTTATATCTAGTCTGAGAGAGCTAAATCTTGAATGTTGTTTCTTCCTCACACCAATGCCGCTTTTTGAAAGCATCCTTGAGCACCTTAATGGTTTTGCTTTCTTTCAACAACCCCCCCCCCCCCCCTTTTTTTTTTATTTTTTTTTTATTTTTTTTTTTATTTCTTTCCTTTCTCTCTTTGTTCGAGCTGTTTACCCTTGTTTCCCTTCAAGGCAGGCTTGATCTTGTCAGTTTGCTGGCTCAGCTCCTGTCTTTTCCTGCCTTGACCATGATGAGGAGATAATCCCTCACCTAACGTCTGCAGACATAATGTTCAATAATGAATACTTTTGTTTCAAAGTAGTAAACGATGCACACACACTCCCAGGTGTGAATGCCTTTGTGGTGACGGGTCTTCTTAGGGGCGTATCTGTACTGTCTTAGTTTTTTTTCCTTCACATGTGCCTTCCGAGAGCATAATTTTTTAGCATAAAAAATTACTTTAATGGTGGTGCTGCTATACAAGCAATGTACTGTTCACCGTCTTGCACTTATTCCTGACCTATGTAGATGGATTCCTCTTTGCAAATTTTCACATTTTTGTAATGCAAGATTCCATCATGCATTTTCTCTTAAACAGCTGTGCGGGTTATGTAGTTGTACTGTAGACTCCTTTGCTCTGATATAATAGTATGATACCGCATGCAGACATGTTTTGTGTTTTTTTTGGGGTTTTTTTCCCTCCTTTCTCACAATGGAAATGTCCAGATATTTGTTCATTTTAATGCACAATTACTAATTTAGTGAATACAACATACTGGTGGGGAAAAACTGAACCTGGCCTTTCCAAAAGCTGTTTTATTATTTTGTTTATTCAATGTTAAACTCTGCAAATAGGAATTGTGCAGTCATTGGGTTGGCTTATTTTTCCTCTTTAAAAACCAACAAGGCATTTTGATGAGGGGTATTTCAACGTTTGCATATGACTGATGATATGGTTATTATTTATTTTTTTAGTTAAGATGCTACCTATTTCCAAAAACCCTTTTCAATCTTGACTGCAGTTTACATTTAATGGAAGCCAGTTCAAATGAGCTAATATGTGCTCAAATGGCAGTGTTCGGTTTCCAAACATGGCATCAATCTCTAGTTTCTCAACATCTGCCCTTTGTTTTCTCAGGGGGGGCTAACCTAACCCTTTTAGTTGAATGTGCTTGTCCAAAAAGTCTATGTTTCAAATTGCCTTAACATTAAATCAGTGGAGCTTCAGTGCAAATACCTATGATGCATTTGATGGACACTATTATTGCCTTGCTTTATGGATTTTGTGACTGTGTGTTAACGTGAATGCCATAGTCTGTTTACCTCAGTCCACTTTGAAACCAGCATTGCGTTTCCACTATCAACAAGCACAATTTATGCCAAAGCCTGGTTGACTGTCCTCCTCATGGGGTCTTTTAATTGCTGTATCATTTTACACATTAACCTAGTCATAGAAAATGTGCAAATGGTTATGTTTTTCAGTCACTGGTAGGGGCCTCTTTTGGTTAACTAAGAATGAATGCTCACTTTGCATTCTACCATAGCAATACTTCTCAGGGGCAATAAGGCACTTATTTTAAACCCAACAGTGTGGTCCTTCTGATAAATTGTTAAGCCTGTACCTATAACATACTTCAGTGTTCCCTTTCAATATGCATCCTTTAATTAGTTTTCTCTCCTAAATATTAGTCCAGTTGGGAAGAACTGACTATTTTTAGTTTACACAGAGTGAGTGAGTCACCACCAATTTTCTGTACCCTATTGAAAGGTGGATTGTGTTGGATTATTTTTTGGAACCTCTTTAGCTCAAAAAGGATAAAGGGGGCTGGACTAATCATCTGTACTTTACTGAAAAAATGTGGGCTGTATCTAAGCAGTTCAGAGCGATTCTATACTTGGTTACGTTCATCTTTTGATCTAGAATGGATGAAGATGTGCTTTGGTTAATCTGTCACAAAATTAAGTTTGATATTTCCATCTATCAATTTTTTCTGTCAGTTGACACTGCTTAAAACATGCAGGTGATGCTTTCAAGTAAAGGCAATTGTGGATCCCCTGTCAATCGCAAAATGATGGTTATAACAACTCATTGTATATGTTAATTAAAGATCCTTAAAATAATGTGTCCAAAATTATGCTTTTAAGAGTCTTTTGTAATGATTGTGTACTTCAGAGGATATATTTGTGAATGTATGCTTTACTTCCTGTTCTCCATTAGTTTTACAAAGAGAGACCTAAATTGTCCATTAAATTTCCACACAAACACTTTTGGCTTCTGGTTTTGCTTCTCTTACTGCACTTTGTGTTTAGTTCCATTTGTTTTTTGCTTTTGATTATACAAGTGCAGCAAACACTCATTTATCAGCTCTTTGCATGTGTTCAGTGTATAAAGGACTATCAGTTGTCAATTCCCATTGAATCAGGAATGCTGTAAACTGAAAAATACTGAAAGAACGTAGGAATACTGCTGTATGCCAAGAATGGTAACGAGTTACTGAAATTTTGGCCTTGTATGAAAGTGAAAGATGACATGACTACAGCCCAAGAATTTCAGTCTGACCTTACCTGAACACATCAAACTCAACCTGAACCACATCAAGTTTTGAATCCAACAGAATTCAGTCCGTAACATACTTGCATTCAGTCAGATGTTCCCCGTCATCTGGTTAATCTCAAGTCTGTTTCTTTACATAAAACATGTTCGATAGGCCCAAACTAGTTTTAATGTTCTAACAAATGAAATATAAACACCCTCTTGACATGACTAATCTGTACTTTCCTGAACTGATTGTTTATTTCCCGTGTGTGCCTAGTGAACCTTAATGAATGAAAATGTGACTCTAGCGTGGCAGTTTAGAACCTCTTTAAGGGAATTAAATTATAGAGAATGAAAAAGGATGAAAAGTGAAGGAGAGTAAAATGCAGGCTAAAATATGTTTTAAGTGGGAGAACCAACCAAATGAGAGCGACTATTTTTGTCATTGTGAAACAGTACAGCACACAGTGAGCCACAACGAAATTCAACCTCTGCATTTCTCCAGAAATGTGACCCTACATTGCACGTCAATTTGAATGAAACCACTAATACTGATGAGCTCAGTCTGATGAGACAAATATATGATTATAATGATAAATACTCAAAGTCTCATGGCATATCTGTTTTACCTTCAGGAACACTGACCAACATCATGCTTCATAACAAAGACAGACTAACTAGTTATGTTAGATTTAAAGCAGTAGTGTGCCGACCATTGAATAAATCAAGTCTGCTCATTTTTTATACTGATTTTCCTCAGACCAATGTCAGCGACTGGTAGATGCTGGAAGAAGTATCTCACTGCCGGTTATTTCAGCCAAATGGTGTAACACTAACTATTAGCTATTAGGTATCCTTTTTCCTCAGTTAGAATACACATTTTTGTTGATATATTTTGTTTAATGAATACATCAAGGTTAATTTTTGTTGTTTACCTGCAATTAAATCACTTTTGTTTCCAGAGATAAATAAAAACAAGATTAGACATCAACATTCCTTAATAAAGAACTGAATATTTAATGGGGTGTCCTAATTGTTTCACATGACTGTAGTTCTGTTAGATTTAGAGCAGTAGTGTGTCGACCATTGAATAAATCAATTCTAGTCATTTTTCCCCGTTCCAACTGATTAAATTTCCGAAAAAAAGCTGATATTTTGTGTTGAGGAAACTTCTTGAAGTATTCAATTCAATTTATTCTTGTATAGCGCCTTTTACAACAAAGTTGCCCCAAGGCACTTTACATTGATAACAGGTTACAGTAATAGATGTTTAAGATGTTTAAGCCGGACGACTACGGAGGAGAGGAACCAAAAACTCCACTATGTGGAGAAAAAAAAAAAAACCTCTGAGGGTCCAAGGTCAACCAGCTACCCAACCCCCTTGGGTATACTAACAGTACAGAGTTAGTTTGGTTTTAAACTCCAGGATCAGTGATGAGTCCCAAGTTGCTTCCAGGTACCAATGAGCCGCCAGGGTCCCTTGGCGCATCAGATGCATCACACAGACCAGATGGTAGCTCGGCATTGGACTCAGGTGATGACCACAACGGGCCCCCCCGGACATGTGGGGAGAGAAATGGAATGAGGGGGTCAGTAATGAGCAGGATCCAGTAGTGACAGACACAGAAATGAAACATGTACAGCAGCACCAGCGACATTACTAGTGGTGCACTATGGTGATTGGTGCGGGTAAGCTAAACTAAAGAAGTAAGTCTTCAGCCGTGATTTAAAGACCGAGACTGAATCGGCATCCCGTACAGAAGCAGGCAAGCTGTTCCACAATCTAGGGGCCCTGTAACTGAAGGCTCGTGCTCCTATACATTTATTTATGCGAGGGACAATTAGGAGATCTTTATTCTGGGATCTAAGTGGGCGGTTAGGTGTATAGGTATTAAGCAGTTCGGTTAGGTATATTGGGGCAAGACCTTTAAGTGCCTTGTAGGTTAAGAGGAGGACCTTGAAGTCAGCCCTGTACCTAACAGGAAGCCAGTGAAGCGAGGAGAGTATGGGAGTTATATGGTCGTACTTCCTGCTCCTGCTAACAATCCTAGCGGCTGTGTTCTGAATGCGCTGTAGGGTGCTTAATGTGCCCTGAGGGCTTCCAGAAAGTAGGGCATTACAGTAATCTAATCTACTGTATACAAATGCATGTACTACTTTCGCCGTGTCTTCCATTGACAGAAAGCGCCGTAGTTTGGCAATGTTCCGAAGGTGCAGGAAGCATGTCTTCCCAACTGCATTAACATGGGGATTAAATGAAAGATTTGAATCGAAAATAACACCAAGATTACGTGCCAGAGTACTAACTGAAAACTTCAACCCTGCATCCCGGATATGCGAAATGAAGTTGGCCCTGTCTACATCACTACTACAAAACAAGAGCAGCTCAGTTTTTTCGGGGTTTAGTGAGAGGAAGTTGTTATTCATCCAATCCCTAATATCACTGAGGCAGCTAATTAAAGTGCCGGTTGATGCTTTATCACATGATTTAAAAGATAAGTATAGCTGAGGCCCAACACCGACCCTTGTGGGACTCCATAGTTAACTAGTGACATAGGTGAGGGGGTGCCATAATCATCCATTTGGATGAAGTAGTAACAGTTTGTGAGATAGGAGTTGAACCATTTAAGGGCTGTTCCGGTAATGCCGACAGTGGAGTGAAGCCTATTTACTAAAATGGAGTGATCTACCGTGTCGAATGCAGCACTAAGATCTAACAGAACAAGAACAGTAATGTTTCCTGCATCACTCGAGACCATTATATCATTCACCACTCTAGTTAGAGCAGTTTCTGTGCTATGGCCAAGCCGGAAACCTGATTGGAATTTATCTAAGAGGTTATGCGTGTCTAGATATGACTGCAGTTGTCTCGCAACTAGTTTTTCTAGAATCTTAGAGAGAAACGGGACATTAGAGATAGGTCTATAATTACTTGGTGAGTGAGGGTCCAAGTTAGGTTTTTTAAACTGTGGTCTAACCACTGCTGTTTTAAACTGATTGGGGACTACACCTGAGGTCAAGGATGCATTCATGATATCAAGTATAGGTGTTGATAGTATTCCTAAGGATTCCTTCAGGAGCTTGGTTGGAATGGGATCTAACCGACAGGTCGTGGAGTTTGCTTTGGCTATAACAGAAATTAGCTCAGAGTTATCGATGAGATTAAATGTATCATGATACATTTTTATTGTCACCCATACCTTAAGAGTTCTGACAGCAACAAAAAGCTGTTCACTTAAGAACTTGACAGTTCTTAAGAACTTGTAAAAACTTAATATATTGCTGATTTGTATGGGCTTGAACCATTCCAATTAAATGTTTGACTGAGTATGTGCCAACCTGAAAGCAAGCTCTTTCTTACCCATCTCTAGAGTCCTGCTCAGACTTGATGTTTGTGTCCTTGTTGGCAAAATCAGATAGGAAGCATGCCATGGGTCTTGCAAGGAGAAAAGTCCCAGTTTAATTTTCTGTAAAAACTTCCTCTCGCACTGTCCACACACAAACACATTTTGGTTCCAAGTCTAACTTGCCAGGTGCCTCCTGAGTAGCTATGATTAACACACCCAGCCATTTTTGTGTCTGTGTTTTTCTTTGAGAATTAGTTTCATGTAGAGACAGGAAGAGGTTTGATAGAAGTGTTTTTTTGTTGTTGTTTAAATGTTTTATTGGAAGGGAATATCATATCAAAACTGTCTAATAATGTCTAGGTCCCTCTTGTTTTGCCAAAAGAAATCTGCCTTGCTGAAGCATATACTCAGTGACTAATCTAGTGTGCTGTGGCACCATGACAGTAGATACATATCATTTAAGTCTTGTAAATCAAGAGTAAAGGTCTCCATAGATCAGACTATTTTATCCAGCACATTCCACAGTTCAGACCAGATTGAGATTTCAGGATAAACTCTTTAGAATATTCCTCAAACCATTCTTTTCTTTAGAGAGTACTGTTACCATGAAGGGGTGTACTTGGTCTTCAATAACATTAAGGTAGATGTACATATGGGGTATGACACTTCCCCTGTGGATCACAGAGCATTGGTTGACATGACATGACCCTGTCATTAGTTTTGCAGTTGGCCATCCCTGGACCAAGTTTAAAAGGTTCTAACAACTGATCCGCTGTTTTGGAGATGCCCAGCTGTCACACAATTTGGCCCTCATGAAAAGTTGCTCAGATGCCTTTTTCATATCTCAATTCTTCCTGCATAAACATCAAGAATGAGCTATGCAGTTGCTGCCTTAACCTTACCCTTTAATGGGGTCAGTTGAAATAAGGTAACTAGTAACGGTGTGGTGTTGTGGGCTGGACATCAACGCAGAGCTGAGAGCTTCGTAATGAACTTTAACAACAGAAATAACATGCACAGAACTCATAGACTAAATAAACTGAAAATAACGTATAAAAGATAACAGAAATAAACACAGAGGTACGTACAAAGAATGACCAGCGCCCCGCTCTGATTCGTTGGGGCTTATAACGCCAGACCCCGATGAGGCACACCTGGCACCCAATGCCCAGGTGTGCACAATCAGAGCAGGGCGTCCTCTACTGGCACAGAACCGTCACACTAGTGGTAATCTGCTGATTGCTTCGATTAGGATACATCCTGGAAATATATTTTGGTTTTGCCTACTCTTATATCAAATCTTATATCAAATTGTGCTGTCTTATAACCTGAAGTTTAACCTGATGTTTTTGTGCACATTTTACAGTCTAAAATACTGGACAATAAAAATGTTTTAATTACCAAATTGTCAAACCTTAAAACTGTGCAGCAATGTGTTCTCTAGAGAAATTATTTTCACTTTGAAAATCAACCAAATATAAGTTGTCAAGGGTTGCTGAAACATGCTTATAATCGTGAATCCTGTTTTGAGTTCACTTGAACTTTTGAATGCACTTCTTTTATCATGCAATGTGAGTGTGTGACCCCTGCATGTGACCATCTCTTGGAGATCAGGGGATCAGGAAAAACCATCCGAACTGGCACACAGTGCACAGGAAAGGTATCCAGTCTGCCCTTATAGATATCCTGTCAGCCTGTTCCTCCTTCCCCCCATTGGCTGAGGAAGAATGGTCACATGGGCCGATCCACACGGAAAGCGGGCTATCTGTAGCAGAGCAGGCTTTCATTCTGTGAGGTTTGTTTTAAAATACTGTTTCAAAATGGAAAGAGAGGGGAGGGGGATGTGAACATTCTGCTGCCCAAAGCACCTTCCATGTCCATTGTCTGCATGCTTGTCCCAGGTCACCAGGATGTTGACTATTTCGAACTGGCTGGGGTCAGCGTTTGGATGTTATTTTCTTGCGAATGACCCATTCAGTACAGTTGGAAGCATTTGCAAAGGCATTGTTTCTGAAGTAAGCGGGTTTATTTATTTAATTTCTTTGGGACATCTTGGAAAGAATGTGGCACCTGATTAATAAAACCTAATGGGAATCAGTTGGATTAAATTTTTTATTTTGTTGCTTTCTCCAACCTTCTAACAGATGATACCTTAGTGTGTTTTTTGTGTCCAAGTTTCTTTTTTCATTGTGAGTTTGAATCCCTTACCAGTAGATTGCCCTAAGGGAACTTTGAGCAAGGTACTATCCCTATCACTGCTCCCTGGGCGCTTTCAATAGCTGCCCCATGCTGCTCGTGTGTAAGTGTATGGGTTAAATGCAGAGGCATAATTTTGTTGTGTTTCTCCGTGTGCTGTGCTGAGTTTCACAATGACAAGAATGGTCACTTTCAACTTTCAAATACTGGAAGAGAATGCTGAGATCTTTTATGTCATACATTTACAAGACATGATTAGCGAAGCAGGAGCACAATCCTACCCAACTAAGTCACTTGTGAAAATTTGAAAAAAAATGTAAAAAAAAAAAGTACATTTATTATCCATCCATCCATCCATTATCTGCCGCTTGTCCCAAATGGGGTCGCGGTGGAGTGCTGGTGTCCAACCCAGCGCACACAGGGCGAGGACGGGGGACGCACCCTGGACAGGTCGCCAGCCCATCGCAGGTACATTTATTATATATTTGTATATTTATTAGATATTTTTTATTATATTTTACAGATAGTAATGCCCCTCAAACATAATAAATGTTAAGTTACTGTTGATGTTTATGTGAAAAAATTACTTTTCAATGTAATGGCACTCTTTGTTTACTTAGCTTGTGTTTCCAGTCTATATTCTTAAAATCAAACAGCATCTATTTGTTGCTAGACACATTTCCATTTTATTGGAATATAAAAAAGCATTAGATTTGTGTTTTTAACTAATATTGCAAGAAGTGACTTAATGAGTAGTGAATGATAGTATTTCTCCTTGATCTGCCATCTGCCAAATGCAGTGTTAATCATTGCTTATGTACAGAGTTTGTCATGACGCAGCTGATATGGTAATTTCTATCAAGCTAGTCAGTCCTGTTCTTTTCTTCTGACAACAATTTAAGTGACAGATCATGTGACACAACATTTTTTTGTAAAACTGTTGTGAAGGGCATTAGAAACACACTTGAAGTCAGTTAAAAAGGTATCATTACATTGTCATGGCACTCTTGTCAGGCGCTCTCAGAATATTAAAAAAAAAACAGTAACTGGAAGAAAATTCCTTCTGAATTTGTGCTTGACATGCTCTATTGGTTGACAGTGGTTAGTCATAACCAGTCATAGCAGAGCATTATTAATCAACCACGACTGTCATAATGTTTTCTAGAATTTGTAAAATGCCAGCTTCACTAAAGCAGTGCCTCTGCATACTGCCTGTAACTTGGGCTTTTGGTGTGGCCCAGTGTAACCGGACTTGCGTAGGAGCACTGGTCTCCCATGTGCTATAGGGTTATTTCTGGCCTCATGCTCTGCAGCTGTGATGTAAAAGGCATACTTCCTACTTCCTACTATCCAACATCAGGCCCCAGAGAATCCTACTTATTCCTTCCTGCAAAATGGGCAGGAAGTTTGTAAAAATGTGTATGAAAAATATAGTTTTTGTTGAGTCATGAGAACATTTGTGGGCCTTTCATTTCAGTCTTGAAGCACACCTAGCTATACTGTTTCCTTTACTCAATAATAGAAGACAATTGTAAAAAGTAACTATGATGAATTATTGGGACTCTGGTTGTTGTAGGGCATCAATTGTGTATAACAAAATTATATTGAATGATAAAGTGCAACAAGACCGCAGAACCTTTCAAAAGATCACCACCATATCAGTCGTTTAACTTTTAAACATTATACACTCAGCTCTTCGTAAACAGTGCAAACATGAAATTGTTTCCTAGTAGAGCTGGATATCTGAAACCAACATGACATTTGTTCACAGTGAAATAACCCTCCACATGTTCCTCTCATCCTTTTTCTGTACTCTCTTCCAAGCACAGTCACTTTCCTCTGGATGACAGATGCTGCTTAACCTCTCTGCCCTATTGCACTGAAATGGCATCTTTTGACTGACAGTATTGGAGAGGCCTTAGAGAAAAGCAACCTGTTTCCCATCTGCATAGAGAGCCCTTTCCTGAAAAAAGAGGGAAAAACCATCCCAGTGGGCGTCACCAGTGGGGTGATATATGCATCTGGACACATGCGATATCAAAGCATGTGAATTCATCCACTTGACCACTGTCTTGTGCATCTGTCAGTGTTATGAAGACAAATAGGAGTTAAAAGCCCATTAAATGAAAGATGTGTTTCCATGTGAATGGGGGACCATGACGTGGAATTTGAAACGGGATTTAGTTAGTAAGTGAGGGTATGCAGCAGATCTCTCCATAAGCATTCTCTTAGGGTCAAGGTCAGCCAAACAAGTAGATTCAATTATTTGCATTCAAAGAATAGATGTGAATCACATACCGTTCCTGCTAATTTTTGGATTCTTAAGAGATTATCACACCCACTTTCTGCATTAGATGCACTTTGTAGGTAAACAGTTTAAACAGTTACTGGCTGAAGCCCATGCTTTGCTTTATAGTTTAGAAGCAATTCTCTTTTCCAGGGAGAGGGACCATATTCAACCACTTCTGAGCAGATATCATATGGGCCTTTCTCTGGTCTAACATGAAAATAACATTTTAGTGTGTTCTGTACTGGTACAATGGTATCAAGTGAAGAAATAATGATGGTTACAATGATCAGTATCATTTATTAATTGAATAGTTCACTTACAAATAACGTCCAACCTTTGGTGCTCATGGGCCCAGAATTTGATCCCTTTGGAAGGGTTGCAGAATGATGCATCATACAATCATCATACATTTTTAAATAAGTTTGCAAATAAATATGTGAACTCTTGATTGATTATATCTGTAGCTTTAGTTTATGAGGCTAAATCATTTAGTTCATGATTGAATTCCATTTGCTTTATTTGGCCAAATGAAAAATTCTGTATTGAGCAATGTGCCCACTGTGAGTTAGCATGCAAAAACTAATCAAAAGAGCCTTGTAATCATCTCTAGTGGCCTGTACTAACATTGTCAGAAGGAAGTAATTTTTTGAGCTTTAATTTCTCATTCTCACTACCTCCTAAAGGCAAGTTAATGTGAAATTGGCCATGAAAGCATGAAGCATAAAAGATGTGTCTGACAGACACTAAGAAAAGGCAGACAGTAGGTCACTGATTATGTAGTTTCTTAAGTAGCCTTGCATGTTTCAAGCAGAGGTGTTTGTTGGGAATTGTATCTTGAATTGGTATAAACAGGCTAGGGCTTAATTGAATATTTGCATTCCAACATACTGGAACTGGAATTTATAGTTTTTGAAATGAACAAGTAACATATACTTGACAAGAAAACACATTTTCTTTTTATATAAATTATTTAATTATTTTTATTATGCTTCTTCTTTTTTTTTAAATTTATTTAAAGCAGTGACCTAGTGGTTAGGGAGTTGACCCCAGGATCAGAATGTCATGGGTTCAAATCCCAAACCATTAGGTTGCCCTGAGGTACCCTTGAACAAGGTACCGTCCCTGTCACTGCTGCCCGGGCGCATTCAATAGCTGCCGCCTGTTGCATGTGTGTGTGTATGGGTAAAATGCAGAGGTCTAATTTCGTTGTGGCTGTGGCAATGACAAGAATAGTCACTTTCACTTAATCATAATAAAGCTCTAATATTTTGTATAATATATAATACATTTTGGAACAACAATCTTCAAATGTAGCCTAGTTCAAATATGACACAGATGACAGATATGACTGTCATTTTATTCAACAATAATTTATTCAGTAGCACTCCTGGACATCAGATGGAATTTTAAGATGTTTAATAATAATAATAATAATCCCACAAATGGGAAATTCACCCTCTGCATTTCACCCATACGTGCAGCAGTGGGCAGCTATTGAAAGCGCCCGGGGAGCAGTGACGGGGACGGTACCTTGCTCAAGGGTACCTCAGGGCAACCCACTGGGGTGGGAATTGAACCTACAATCTTCCGATGCGATGCCAACTCCCTAACCACTAGGCCACCGCTGCCCATAATTTTATACCATATTTTATGTATTTTTTGGAATATAACAAGACAATTTAGTAAGATTACTTTTCAATTAAATGAATAGATAGGCATTCAGTATGTTTTTGGGCAAAAAAAAAAAAGATGGGCTGTTCCACTGAGTGCAGTAACAGAAAAATACCTACTGGGACTGTGGTAGCCTAGTGGTTAGAGCCTAGACCCCAAAATCCGAAAGTCATGGGTTAGAATCTCAGAACAGTAGGTTGCCCTGATGTTCCCTCAAGCAAGGTGCAGTCCCCGTCACTGCTCCCGGGGCACTGGACATAGCTGCCCCCTGGTGCACAATGCTTGTCTTCTGCTTTTTATATGAGACCCAAAGGGCCTTAGATTGGAATGGGTATCAACCACTGTCATTGGGTCTGGTCCATTTTTTTGCTTTGTACCTAAGGGTTTGTAAATCTGACACGAAGAGCTACAGAAAGTCAACAAAAGAGTGAAGAATGAAGACAAATGGTTCTGCTGCATTCTGAATCAAGTGCAAAGGCATGATGAGACAACCAGCCAAGAAAACAAAATAACAAGGGGTTCTTTGTTATGGGTTCAATATCAATACAAACTGGTTATTGCATGAAAATTTCACAGAATGGCATCCTTGAGCTCCTGTCTATGAGTATTTGAAAATATGAAGAGCCTTTTAAAATATATTTTTCCTATCTCTATCTACAGCATAAGCTGATGTTATTTTGCTGTAATGTAATGCCATTGCACCTGTCAAAAAAAAAAAACACATTTTTTTTTTAGTCAAACAACCACAGAAAGTTTATTGCAGCATATGACTTGCAGGCAGACGCTGCTGTTACTATCTCCCATTGGTAACAAGTGCCCGTATTTGACAGCTGTGTTGTGGCCCTTAGGCAGGAAGTGAAGAGGCTACCGCACTGCTCTCCACTGGGCATCATCATTAGGTTAAGGTGACTGCTAGGTACTCCTGGTAGGTAATGGAGTTCATTTGAAGAGTGTACAGTGTACTCGCTCTTTCTCACTCTCCCCCCCTCTCTCTATTCAGCAGCATTTTATTTTATTGCTGTTTAGCACTGATTAAACTTCTGAAAAAATACTACTGAACAGAATGATGGCTGTGAAATTCTCCTTCTTGGTCACTTTGCCCACACTGAAGTTCTCAGTGACTGGCATTGCACGAGATGCCACTTTTCCAACAACTCGGCCCATCAAATTTCTGTGCTGTCAGAGGTCCCCCATTGGCTGTAAGTGCTGTAATTCTGATGTGGAAGTGTTTGGGAGTAGCTACACCGCAAAGTGGTAAGTCAAGCAAGTTCACAGAAGAGGGCTGTCAAGTGCTGAAGCACAGACTACGTAAAAATGTCTGTCCTTGTTTGTAGCACTCACTTGTCCCAAACTGTCTCTGCAAGCAACATCAGCTGTTCACCAAGAGCCTAGGTTTCAGGAGACTAGGTTTCAGTGGCAACCAATACTACTGCCACATATCCACTGCAAAATCTGTTGGACAAGGAAAAATTGGTCACATGCTTAGGATTGATTTCCTAAGACCCTAGTGAAATTTCAAAGGAATGATGTCCTTCTAAATTGGTGGTAAACTAATAGTTAAGGGGTTAAACTAAAAAGTTAACTCCACCCAAAACCCTTTGGGACAAATTGGAATAAATTGTGAGCCTTTTCATCAAACATCAGTGCACAACATCTTGAAGCTGAATGGGAATCCCTACAACTTTGCTCCTGTATCTAGTAGAAAACCTTACCAGAAATATGGAGGCCAGAATATAATGTAGACACAGATGTATAGAAAGACAATGACCAATAAATTTCTGCACTTTTTACAATAATATTCAGTATGTAAGTCTATATTATACTTCACAACATTGAATACTGTTATACCAACATAAAATAAAGTGAAAGGGACTATTCCTGTCATTGTGAAACACAGCACAGCACATAGTGAGAAACAACAAAATTCAACCTTTCCATTTTACCCATAAACACCGTGCAGCAGGGGGCAGTTAATGAGAGCAGTGATGGGGACAGTACCTTGCTCGGGGCAAAGGACAACCTACTGGTTTGGGATTCAAACCCCAATATTCCATTCTGGGGCCAACTCCCTAACCACTAGGCCATCTCTGTCATTACTAAATTACTAAGCCAACCCTGGCTAGTGGTGGATTTGAACCCGTGACCTTCTGATCCTGGGGCCTTGTTCCTAACAACCAGCTGCCCCAAGAACAGCTATTTGTAGTTTTGAAACTGAAATGAAACAATTCATTATTTTTATATGAAAATAAATAAATGGATGTATGGTTGAATGGATGGATGGATGAATGTAGGGATGGATGGATGGATGGATGGGTGGACCCTCAGATGAATAGATACATAGATTTGCTGTAACAAAATAAAATTGAGCTGTCCCTAAAGCTATTTTTCTGAATTATTCGTCTGTTCAGAGTGGGTACTAGAATGGACATCTACAAGGCATTGTTATTGGTGTTCTCTAGAGAATTAAAGCCTGAAACAACTAATCATCTGCTCCACATTTCTTATTTAACTATTATATTACAGCCTATTAGAACCCAGGAGAAACAGAAACTTTTTGTGAAGAGCCGTTATTTGAATAAATCTAAAGGAAGGTGTTGTCAGTTGGCTCGCTGTTCCTCTTTCGGTCGCTAGATGGCACTGTGTCCGTTTAACAGCGGCTGGGCTGAAGTCGTTCTCGAGATTTCTCCGGACGGCTCTCCTGGGAGGTGAATTTAATACCTCGGCTCTCTCGGAAAAGGAGCGAGCACGATCAAGACCACAATTTGCTGCTGAGCGTCCTTAACCCAGTCCGTTAGACTGACTTACTGCAGGGGTTCACACTAGAGGAGGATATCTGAATAGAGAAAAGAAAGGGACTTTCAGAACTTATCGAGAATGCGAGATTTTTGCTTATATTTCTCACCAGGCCCGCCCTTTGTCAGCCAGACAAAGCCTCTGTATGGCATACATTTTTTATTATTACCGTAATCTGATCTAACTGATATTTAATTATGGGCATGATGATGTAGAGCAGGACTTTACTATTATTATTTTTTTTTTTATGCAATGTTTTATGGGTATTCACTATGGTACTAACTTTGAAGAAATTAATGAAAATACGTTGGAAAAAGTAAAATAATAATAATAATAATAATAATAATAATAATAATAATGTTTAACAGAAAGATAGATAGATAGATAGACAGACAGACAGATAGATGGATAGATAGATAGATAGATAGATAGATAGATAGATAGATAGATAGATAGATAGATAGATATATGTACATTCGACAAAAAATGTGTAAAATCTATCATGTTTATTTGGCCTATTATGTTTAAGATATTCTTAAAACTATCATTCATCAATCATTGCAGCAATCCAGTATTGCTGTTTATTTATTACGAGAGAATACAGCAATTACTGCTAAAGGCTCATCATGAAGTAGTTCCCCAAACTCATTGAAGTGCCACGAGATCCCACTTTCCAACAAAGCTCCGATCGTCCCTGCCTTGAAGCACACACAGATCACCTTCCCCTTTAAAGAACCCAAAAGAGCAGCCTTCTGCCTTCAGTCCCATTTAGAAGGTAAACAGAATTATGGTAATGGATCAATTAATGTGTATAGGGATGTTAATTCGCCGTTTGAAGGGTGTTAACAATACAGACGGCGGGCGGTGACTATTGGGGGGGGGGGTGGTTGGGGTTGATTTAAGCGTTTTTTGAAAAAGAGGGGCCAGTATGCTAGCATTTATTGCAGAAAGAAAATCCGAAAAATAGTGGATCCTAACCTTAAGGGGAACAGGAATGCCATTTGATACGGTTTCAAATGCACATGCACATGCACAAGAGAAGAAAAGAAAAAGACACCCTTCTTCTCTCAAGCTTGAGCTCGGTGGGAATTCCAGCACACGTTACCCGTCGCCGCGCCACCTTAAGAGCTCTTGTCCCTCCCCCGCCGCTGTAGCTCCCCCCCAGCCTCCCATTGGCCGGCCTCTCCAGCGGAGCAGCTCGCAGAAATGCAAAACTTGTTGCTGGCGGTGTGAAAGGCGTCCGTCGCGCGCGCGCAGGCTCCGCAGCAGCAGCAGCAGCGCTCAAACCGCGACTGCGAGGAGACACCAGTCGCGCGCGCACGAGTGTCCGCGCGCCCTCAGACTAATTCAGCGCGTCGAATATGAGCAGCGACGGGAGCGCGTTCCCGTGCAGCTCTGTGTTTGCGGAGTTCGGCTAGAAGGAGAGAGAGAGAGAGAGAGAGAGAGAGAGAGTGTGTGTGTGTGTGTGTGTGTGTGTGAGTGAGAGAGAGAGAGAAAGTGAGAGACGCGGGCTCCGCTGCGCACACGTGGGGACCGGAGTGCTGGTGGTCGCTTGCAGAAAATCCACGGAGGCATCAGGGTGGGCTGTCCACATCAGAGAGGACTGTAAAAAAGCGGGACGACCTTCCGATGAGGATTTGGACTTCCACTAGTGAGACCATCACTGTGGACATTTGACAGCAAAGTGGAATTATTATTTTTTTCCATGTGTGTGTTTGGAAGCGAAATGCTCCTGCGGTGTTACTCTCCAGTTTTGCATCACCTGTGAACTTTTTGCATAAAAGGAGTACCTTTTTAAACCTCCATAGACCCAATTTTTCTGCGTTTTTTGACGCGTATTTTTTTCTTTGTTGACAGCCGTGGAGCAGTTTATGTACAAAACTTCATCAGTGAGCTTCGCCTTTTCTCACCATCATGGAGATTTCATTGTCCTAGCATTGTCCCAGACTTGTCGTATTTTGCATTGCATTTTGTGCATAATTATTGCTCCTTTTTTCCTTGAGCACTCTCTTTGCTGAAGAGTGCGACCGAGGGAGGCGGCAGACGCTGCCCTGCAGCCAAGAAAGCTGCCTGTCATGCGGTACTGAAAGTATGTTCGGGCTGGAACAGTTCGGTCCCCAGATTAATAGCAGAAACGCCGGGCACGCTGAAAAAAACCTGAGCCAGCCAAGAGTAAGCATGAGCTCCCATTACAAAAGCCCCGGTTTTCACTCCGGAGGTGCGCCCGGGACCGTAGAGCCTGGTATGGGCCCCCTTAATGAGCCCCCCATGCTTGGACTCAATATGAACATGAATGGAGGGGAGCAGTACGGAGGTTTCCACCCGCGGGGCCACTCGGACATGCATGCGGGAGGACTCCAGCAGCAGCCACAACAGCAGCCGGCACCCATGCATGGGTTCTTTAACAACCAACCACCTCATAATCATCCCCACGGCCACCAGGCTCATTCCCACCAACATCACCCACACTTTGGGGGAAGCTTTGGGGACCCTGGACCTGGATCATCCTGTTTACACGGGGGCAGGATGATGAGCTACGGGAGTGGTATGGGGCCTCAGCAGGGATTCACCGAGGGCTTTGACCCACTCTCTGAGAGCCAGTCGGGGGATGGATTCTCTCAGCAGCAGCCTCAGCAGCAGCAGCAGCAACAGAGGCCAGGCTCCATGCCTGACTTTCAACACCCTGGACCCTCAAGTGGCAACCACCCTGTGCCCGCCCCCTGCCTGCCTCTCGACCAGTCACCAAACCGGGCTGCATCCTTCCATGGCCTTCCTTCCTCATCGTCGTCATCCTCAGAAAGTCATAACCTCGAGCCCAGACGCATGCCCCCACAGGGTGGTGTTGAGGGTTTGGACTACAACTATCCAAGTGAGCCACCCCCTGGACATTTTGACGTATCTGTGTTTTCCCCTTCTGAACCAGATTCTCAGCTCCCCCATTTTGGGGCAGGGAGGCAGGTGCCAGGGGCCAGTTTTCCTGGAAACTCAGGCTTGTCCCGGGCCTCAGGAATGCAGGGCATCTCTAAAGGACACCCCCAGGCCCCTCCTCAACAGCAGCAGCCCCCGTCCCAGCACAGTGTGTTCTTTGATCGGTTTGGGGGTGGGCGCAAAATACCAGTGGGTATGGAGCCCAGTGCCAGGCATCCCCTCATGCAGCAGCAGCAGACTGGTTTGATGGGCCGACAAAACTCCTGCCCACCTTCCCTCCCACGTCCCCCACAGCCCGAGGCTGGCTCCACCAATGCTAGCATGCAGGAGGGCGGCGTCATGATGCCTGGCCAGCATAACCAGTTTGAATACCCAATTCACAGACTGGAGAACAGAGGGATGCATCCCTATGGGGACCCCATGTTCAATATGCAACAGCAGCCTCCCCCTCCCCAGCAGCCTCCCAGTCAGAGGCTGCAGCACTTTGACTCTCCTTATCTGAATGTTGCTAAGAGGCCTAGGTTTGATTTCCCTAATGCCCATGGAGGGGAGGGCTGTGGCTCCTGGAACAGCGGAATACACAACACACCTGGCATGGAGAACCACATCTCTCCCTCAGCTTACCCGGGCCTACCCGGAGAGTTCACTCCCCCTGTGTCTGATGGTTTTCCACCAGGTCCCCCACTACAACATCCAGGGCCAGAGCAGCAGTCATTGCAGCAGAGGCAGAATGCAGCCATGATGATCAAGCAGATGGCCTCTCGGAGTCAGCAGCAGAGAATGAGACAGCCCAACTTACAGCAGCTTGGTCACCACGGAGATGTCCCTCAGGGCCCTATGGTTCATGGAGGCCCTGTGGGGGGTATGCCTCAGCCTGGCTTTGAGAGAGATGGTGGAGGGAGAATTATGAACTTTGATGGACAGAATCCACACATGGCCCCTGAGAGTGGCTGGTTTCCTGGGCCACACCCACCTGGTGAGATGCTTGGGCGGCGCATGGGTGGCCCGGGTGGTGAGGCAGGGGCTCATGATATGCAGCAAAATGGCGCCATGATGTTTAGACAAGGTGTAAATGGCCTGGGCATGCAGGAGCCAATGAGAATACCTGGAGAGGGCCATGTGCAGCCCTTACACTCACCAAGCATACATCCGCAATTTGGTAATAGCATTGGGAATCTAGCGCAGATGCAGTCACCTGGGGCAGGTGTAGGGCTGCCCAATACACCAACAGAAAGGCGCCCAAATGACTTTTCAGGCCCACC
This sequence comes from Hepsetus odoe, assembly GCA_017165825.1. Classification (NCBI taxonomy): domain Eukaryota; kingdom Metazoa; phylum Chordata; class Actinopteri; order Characiformes; family Hepsetidae; genus Hepsetus; species Hepsetus odoe. Next base: position 7,650,300 of record CM029390.1, on the reverse strand, counting down.
TATGGGCCCACAGCCTTCCTTTCCTTTTGGAGGTTCCAATCGACAGGGAGCACCACACAGTAATGCCCAGGGGGTGAGCACATCTCCAGGGAGTTATACCTCCCAGCCAGAGTTTCCAGCTGGCCAGCGCTCCTCTGTCAGCAAACTGGGGGCTCTCTCCTTGGGGAGCTTTAACAAAACAAGTAGCAAGGACAGTGTTTTCGGACAGAGCTGCCTGGCGGCTCTCTCTACTGCCTGCCAGAACATGATCGCCAGCCTCGGGGCCCCTAACCTCAATGTGACATTCAACAAGAAGAGTCAGGGAGAGGGGAAACGAAAGCTGAGTCAAACAGAGCAAGATGTGAATAATAGCACAGCCAATGGGACTGGTAATGCCGGGCCAGAATTTTTCCCAGGTGGAGCCACTCCCCAAAGCACCCAGATGCCTGGTGCTTGCAATAGCAACAGTAAGCCAGCAGGCCCAAACCAGACGGTGCAGGGGGAAGCCAGTGCCCTCTCCCCAAGTTACAACATGGACGCTACCCCATGCAATGAGGGAAAAGCAGCAACAGGGAGCGGGAGAGGGAGAGGGAGGAGGAAGAGAGACAGTGGCCATGTGAGCCCTGGGATTTTCTTCCCCTCCGATAATGGCAACCCTGTTGTGAGTCCTGGCCAGCAGGTCGCACCAACAGCTGGCAGTGGTGAGAGGGGAGGGGGCACACCTCATGAAAAACCCCTTACTTCGCCCTCCTGGGGGAAAGGGGGTGACCTAATGCTGGGTGATCAAGCTGACCTGATGTCATCCTTGGACAGCGGCATCCAGAGTGTATCCAAGTCGGCCGACTGCTCGCCACGCGTTGACTTTCCCGATGACATAGCTCCTCACTATGGCAATGAGGATGAGGTCTCTTCCAGTTCTGATGCGGCGGCCTCAGCTAAGGCTGGCCGCAGCCCTCTGCTGGGGGGCTCACCCAAGTTGCAGCGGGTGGACAATGGGTTGATGAGTGGGCAGAAAGGGCAAGGCATGGGCCTCGCTAACCACACTACCTCAACGTCGGAGGGCTACGGAGGAGTAGGCCATCCAGGTACACCGGGCATGGAGCAGGTCCGCACACCCTCCAGCACCTCTGGCCAGGATGAGATCCACCCACTGGAGATACTGCAGGCACAGATCCAGCTTCAGCGGCAGCAGTTCAGCATCTCAGAGGACCAGCCTTTAGCCATCAAAAATGGCAAGAAAGGAGGCGACTGTAATGGACAGAGTGGGGATGGAGAGCATGCCAGCTGCAGCCCTGATGCCGGAAAGGGCTCTGTGGGCACTATTGACCTGGACACACTCATGGCAGAACAGCATGCCACCTGGTATGTGCCCAGTGACAAGAGCCTGCTTGAAAACTCAGAGGAGGACAAGTCGCTGGTGGCATGGGACAAGAATAAGGGTCAGAGCACCATCAAAGAAGGTAAACATATCTGCTTTACCAGTGTAGTTGAAAGAGTGTGAAGTTGGGGCCAGTTTATTGACTCCACATGAGCTCAAAGCAGGCCAAAAATCCTGTGCAT
>CM029390.1:7593761-7641261 GCA_017165825.1 Hepsetus odoe | reverse complement strand
TGTAGAATATATATATATATATATATATATATATATTTATTTATTTATTTTTTCAAACTGTGAATTTTATGCAAGAATGTATTTACTTATCTCACTTAGGTCAGTTTATATGGAATTTGACCATGTTCGGACTTTTGCATACATTGAATGCTATTAACTGCTTACTAACCCCAGACAGGAATTAAACCCGCATCTGTCAACTGTAACTGTCTGTAAACTTCAGGGTTTTGAGGATCAAAATACTTGCAACATTAGCAAAGCAGTTATTCAAAGCAAACGTCGTACGTTTCAAGCATGGTCTCAAATCTGGATTATGGGATTACCAACCAGTGCAAACATTTCCCCCTCTTTTTTCCTCTCTATGCTCATCTCAGCCATATGCTCGTAATCCTGAAAATTCCCACAGCTATTAAAGTGTGTCTGGGTGCATCATGTGCTGATAATTCACGCACTTTAGTAAAAGGCCAAGTCATTAGAAGAGCCTGAATAAGTCCTGTTTCAAGGTGGAGTGGGAAAAATAAGTGATTCTAAACAAAAAGAATGCAGGGGGCCAAGGAGCTAGGGAAGGGGACAGTTATTGGGCCATGTGTTGTACAGGGTTTGGATGTTTTGTAGATTTATGTCTCACTGCACTAAATCACTCGCCGCTCTTGTTGATGTGTGTATCAGGTTTTGGAGTGTGTGTGTGTGTGTGTGTGTGTGTGTGTGTGTGTGTGTGTGTGTGTGCGAGTGTTCCTTGCGCTTGTGGACCAGTATGGGAGTGAGGAGGGGCAGGACTGGGGGTTCAGGGGGAGGAATGGAGGGTAGGCCAGAGGGCAAGGAAAGGAGGAGGAGAAGGAGGTTGTCATGCCTGCCTGAACTCGTTTGCCCCATTCACTCTTCTCTCTTTCGCTCACATTCTCCATTTGAAGTCTTTAAAAGCATTTTTATGTATATTTATCTTTTTAAACATATATATGTTTCTTTACTGTGATCTTTCAGTGTAACAATAACACCATAGTCAGTTGTTTTGGGGAAGGAAAGACTCGTTCTACAATTTCTAGTTATGTGTTCTAGATTCTAATTCTAGTTTATAGTGTTTAGCACTCATTAGCCAATAGCAGATGGCAGCAACTGTTTAGTTCAAGTCTACCTTCCCTAAATACACACCAACACATATGGCTATTCCTAAACTGGCCATATTTTATTGAGATTTTGATGCATCAAAAAATGTATGTAAAAATATCCACATTAATACAATATAGTAAAGCATAATATAATTACTATAATTACATAATTACAAACATAATTGCTCAGTAAAAAAGTAAGTAAAATGACTGTGACACATTTTTGCAGAGGGAATGATGTGCACACTTGAATCATTATTAGGTTTTAAGCATCAGCAGTATTCACTTTACCTCTTTAGAAATAGACCAATGTAGCTAGACATCAGCAGACCACCAAACGGTTTCTGTAAAAATCCATCACCATTTCTTAAACCAATCAAATCTTGTTCTTCATTAAGAAGCCACTTGAATTAATAAAGCAGTCATACAGATGACTATTCTTGATTGGTTTCCACTTTATTTAAAACAGTCATTTTCACAAAAACCGATTCTAGATCAGCTCTCCAGAGGTAGTTTGCAAAAGAAACAGAAGATTTGTGACTTTTACAAAATTCTTTGGTGACTGTTGAATTCTTTAACAAATATCTTTAGCCTCATATCTTCAGCACTTTAGAAACAAGATCACCAAACCTTTCTGGCTGATCAAGTACATCTGAGACGAGAGGAGAACTGGAAGTTTTAACCAAACCTTTCCTTTTAAATGTCAGTGTCTGTGGGAGTCCCATGTACAATTTCCATTTTCAGCTAAAGGCAGGCCAAAGGTGAAAGGTCAGTGTGGAGGAGACCTGGGAAAAGTTGAAGCAGAGGTTTATGGGAATCGGGAAAGTGAGATGGTAGCGTCTTTCTGCAGTGATGTCCTTTGTATGCAAACATCTCACATACACATCTTAAACATGAGCAAATGTTACTGTAATTTTTTCCAAAGGAATTATTATTTGGTGTTTGTATTGCAGTTGAACAGCATCAGCCTTCTGCTTTACAATTGATTTCAAGGCCCCGTGGAAACACATTTATTACCATCAACATAAAATCCATTTTATTTAGCATGTCTGGTCTGTGAGCGGTATCTATACCGTGTAGAAACAAAATTCATTTAATTACGCCTGGCGTAACACAGTGCATTTGCAATGCTTGAGTTAGTTAGGTTTCATGGGTAAAGATACCTCTGGTTGGTACATTTCATGGCAAATTGAAATTCTGCCTTGTTTGATGCGTGATTTCACACCAGCCCTGTCAGGAGCAGCCATGGACGCTATTTATGCCTGAATGTTTCACTTTGTTCTCCAGTTAAAGGCTCTGCAAGCTATATTTATTTATTTATTTTTTAACTAAATTTTTCTTCCTTTTCCGCATTTAGCTTCTAGCTTAAAAGGCAATTCGGTTTTGGATATAAAAGGAGACAGACCTAAAACCAACTGTGCTTAAAAAATGCATAAGCAGATAACATATCAGTTTCTGCATCTTGCGAAACATTTTTCACATTGTGTATTGCAGTGGATTCTGAAGAATGTAGCAAATGCTTGAAGAATTTATGCACAGGAATTGCTGGCAGTAATATTGGCATTGAAATAACACAGGTGCACCCAAACAGCAATTGCAGGTGGTGTGGTGTAGTTTCTCAAACAAAACATTAGGATTAGTGGATTACAATTGGGCTGTAAGGAGGTAATAGATTTTTGGTTGAGTTTTATTTACTGGCAGTATGTGTCAATAAAAAGGAATTAGCAAGATGGATTTGAGAAAAATATCTAATTGCGATTTTTCTTTCAGTATTTTAATTGCAATTTAAATGCAGTTGCTTTCTTTGTCAAACAGGCCCTTTCCACCCCTTTTTACCATACTTGAGTACTAAATATAATGTACCATCCTGCCAATTTAATTCTGCATTAATATGCCAATTTATGCCAATTTAATCCTGCCAATTTAATTCTGCATTAATTAATTTTATTATTACTCATCTCCCCTGTAGAACTTGCCCTAATTGAATAAAATTAGTGAATTGTTCAGCCCTAATGTCAGCTTGTTCTCAGTGTTTGCACATGTTTCCATTTGTAAACATAGAGGGGATATTTTATTCCCATTTTACTCTTTACATCTTTACTCTTTGCTTTACGTAGTGCTGAAACAGTATGCAAGTATTGATATGTTCGTCTGAGGGAAGGAATTCAGATGTCCAGACTGGAAGCTGTGGATAATTGGTTATGTAAGGCACTGTATGAAATGTTAGAGTGTAAAAAAATGAACAACATGATGATCTGGAAAGGGCTGAACTTTGTAAGTTTGTAAAACCTGTGTGTGTGTGCATGTATACCAGTGTGATTTGGAGCTGTGTGTGTGTGTGTGTGTGTGTGTGAGCACACTTGGTTACTGTATGTTTAGGGTCTAACAGCAGGTTACTTGAATGATGTATGTGTGTGTGTGAGAGTGTGTGCGTGTGTGTGTGGTTTGAGTCTGCACTGTTGTCAGATTGCAGTGTGGATGGCGGTGTGTTGGGGGCTGGCAGCAGGCGGCCTGATGACTCTGAAGTGTGTGTGTGTGTGTGTGTGTGTGTTATGTGGGGAACGCTTGGCTGCTTATCCAGGCCGCTGTGGAGCCTGCTGTGCCCGGCTACTGTGGGCTATCGGCAGGAGGCTGCAGGGCACAAGACTGAAGATTGTGTCTCTGTGTTTGTAAGGGGGGGGTTCAGTGTGTCATGGTGTCTGTGTGTTATTGTCTATGCCACATGGTGTGCGTATTTGTATTTATTCTGTTTATATTTTTTTATTACATTTTTTTAGTCCCTGTATGTGCTTGTGCATGTGTGTGTATATGTGTGTGCGTGCGTGCTGACGAGGTGTCAGGCTAGGCGTGTGTTCACCCTCTGGCAAGCACTGGCCCTCTCCTCCTCCATTGCCTTCACCAATCTCCTCCTGTTTTTCTTCCACCCTTTATTCCCCAGGCATTTTACAGTGACACAGAGGAAGGGAGGGATATAGACAGAGGTGGAGAAGAGAGCAAGAGAACAGGAGAATAAAACCAAGAGAGGAAAGACAGGAAAGAGAAATATTAAGCAACAAGAGGAGTGAAAAAGAAACAAAAGAGAGACAGACAGAGAGAAAAGAAGAAATGTGGTGGAGGGTTTGACCTTTCCCCAAATCTCTCCTCTTTCTGCTTTTCCGTGCCAGTGGTCTTGGCCCAGACAAGCTCGGGGGCAAAAGCAGACTCCCTGCCTCTCAAATCCTCTGCATGTTTGTGAGGGCCAGTGTGTGTGTGTGTCTTGGTTTTGTTGCCTTCCCAAAAAGAGAGGGCAAGGCAGACAAAAAAAAAAAAAAGATATAATTCTTATTGTAAGCACCCCAAATTTGAAAAAAAATGATGATGTATAATGCATCTAACCATTCAACCAAATGTCAAAATGGGAGGGACATTGGTGGGTCTTCTGAATTAAGTGCATCATATGTATTAAATGAGCCTTAAGTTGGGTGGACAAAATTCTTAGAATTTTTATTATTTTTTTAAAGAAATTTAACAGAAATTACAATGTCATAAAATGGCATAAATTACAAATTGCAATTCTTTACAAAACACTGTAAACGCTAAATATGACTTGTGTAAAAATGACAAAGTAAATCAGAAAAACGCAACCTCAGGTATAAGTGAATGGACTTTACTTTATTCAATAAACTCTCAGATAGTAGCAAGTTCTAGGGAAGTAGCAGTTGGTACCCATATTGGGCATTTTTTCAAATTTGCTCCTGATTTAACTTTAATCCAGGTAAATGTGCATTCAAATGTGCAGATGTGAAATCTATGAGGAGGATTTTCACATAATTTTCACAAAATCAAAGTCTTTATCAACCATTTCTCTGCTTGAGCTTCCCTCTTTTTGTCGCTTAAGACTTACGAACTTGTGCATAGATTTCTCAGTGCTACGTGTGCCGTATGATTGGGTGCTGTGACACCATGGTGATAAGAAGTCGATGCTTTGGCAGGGTCATTATACTAGTAAATTGGGTCAAAAGAATTCAAAGGTCACTCTCCCTCGAGCTTCGTGACCTCTTGTTCAGAGGTCATTCTGGCTTTGCACAGATGAGCAGGAGTGAATGGGCTGTGTGTGTGTATGTATGTGTAATTGTGTATGTGTGTGTGCCTGTGCCTCTGGTTGAGCCCTAAAGGGTCAAGCCAACTGGTGTCTCCATTTCCAGCTCAATGTGTCAAAAGGGGATGAGATTCTGAAATTATCTAATTGACCAAAGTAATTGGAAATATCCCTTAAGGAAGCTTTGCTGTTTTGTTGTGTAGTAGAGTTTGTAAATGCACATTCTGTAAACATTCTCAAAAGGTGCCAGTACTTTAGGTTTCTCACATAGTTGTGTTATATAGACAGAAATAAAAACAAACTTCGGTTGAAGTTACATTTGTGCACCCTGTATTTTTACATGCGGACACAGTGAAAATAAATTGGGATACACGAAGCTTGTAGTGGTTACTTTAAGAGTAAGATTTAAGCTTTCATCCAACTCTCACTTTGCGGTAAATTAAGACTACGCTTAAAAAGGGATTATAATTACATAAGAGTTATTTATATTTGTATGAGAGTTATTTACATTTATATGAATTTATTTATTATACATTAAAATGAATAAGACATATAATACATAAAAAGGCAGCAGTGGCCAATTTTATCTGATGAATTAAAATACCTAAGTACCTATGTAAAATACCTTGATAATTTTGACTCTAAATACAGGTGGACTCAGTATTTGATGTTTTTCAGTATTTCATCTCAGTGTTATTTAAATGGTTTTAACATAATAAACCATTTACTGTCCATTTATTCGGGTCTTATTGATGAGAGAGCAACATCAAACATTTTTTAAATCATATTTTATAAAAACATGTTCAAATAAAATGTAACAACTTGATAAAATCTCTATTAAACTGACTCTGTCTTCTTTCTTTGTCACCCCTTCAGATATGGACCTCTCTCAGAATAAAAGTGCAAGTGGAGGAGGCGGGGGGGTAGGAGGTGGGACGCCAGGGTCCGGGGGTACGGGCCCTCACCTGCAGTGTCTGTCTGTCCACTGTACAGATGAACTGGGAGACTCCAAGGGTCGCAGTGGCCCTGTCCCGTCCTGGCGCTCCCTTCACTCGGACATCTCCAACCGTTTTGGGACCTTCGTAGCAGCGTTGACTTGAATGTTAGAGATGCAAGGATGAAGATGAGTTAACTTTGGACCTTTTGTGTTTTAGCCTATGTGCGGAGAAAGGACAAATCTGGATTGTGGACAAATGCAGATATGAACGTGTTATGCACATGGACATACATTTACACATACGTGTAAACACACACATGCGACACACACACCACAAACACACATACACACGCAAGCACCCGCACACACACACATACACACACACACACACACACATACCATATCAGTGGACAGGACAATATGGTTGAGTTCACCACAGGAAAACCTCAGACTTCTTTTCTCCTTCTTTTTCGTCAGGAACTTTTATTTCTTTTCCTTTTTTTTGAATTTGTAGAAAACATAAATAATGAAATGTGCGAAACGTTCACGTGGGAAACATAACAGAAGGAGAAATAAAAGTGCCCAGGTGTGTTGGTATACCAGTATTAACATGCTATATTTTTTCACCCCTAATAGCTGCTTCTCCAGTTTTTACTGTGAATCTGAATCTGATCTGGGGGCTTTCCCCCCAAACCCCATGGTGCACCTCCTTACCCAAAGGGCAGGTAATCCTATTGTCATCAGGAGGCACAAGAGCTTCTTTGAAATTTGGCCTCTTTTAGCCACTGTAGTCCTGCAGACCCTGGAGACCAGGAGACCAGGCTGCTCTGTGGTTATTTGGAAAAGAGAGAAATAGAAAGAAATGGGGGGAAATTCCACTGAGGTGGTATTTCGGGGAGGCTCACAAAGATGTTCTACCATCTATCAACCATCCCCCACAGGCACATCTCTGAAAATACACAGGGCTCTCTCCGACCCTAAAAGAACGTCCGTTTAAGACCCTTCCTCTTCCTGTTTTTCAGGACTCTCTGGCTTTCAGTGCATTCAGTGTTATTTTTGTAAATTCTGTTAAGTCTAGTTTATTGTTTTACTTCAAAATCAAATGTTCTGAAAATCAAATGTTCTCTTGCTTGTTAACATGCTTCAATACTGGTTTACCAGACAAAGTGGGAATATACAGTAACATCTTGTGATGGTAAAGGGTAAACAAACAAACAAACAAAAAAAGTATTGGTATTGCACATGTAAAATAGAAAAAAAAAAACCTTTTTGCTGTGTGTTAGGCAATCTTGTAATCTTTAAAAAACTGCTTCAGTTGACTTTGAATCTCTGAGAAATAGTAGATGGAGGGCAGCAAACTTGCAGAGGTCATTTTCTTAGTTTTTGTTGTTTATTTTCTTTTTTTAAAATAATATGTAAAGTGCAGTTGTCTGTTTTCCTGCATATTGTATATATATGTATATGTTTTATTGAGTAACTAAATAACAATAAATATGATGTTAATGGTGAAACCTCGTTTGATCATTTTTTAAATGGGGAAAACCAAGGAAGCAACATAGGCTGTCTCACATTTCCCACTGGAGAAAGAAAAATTTAACCGTCTATGATAAACTGACTTCATCCTACAAAGAGGTGGCAAGTATACACTTCAGAAAAAGTACACATACTTGTTTAAAAAGTGACTTTGGTAATCTTTGGTTATATTGTACTGATCCAACTTCTTCATTCAAGTAAAAGTAACAAATACAGGCTCTGAGATACACTCATATAAAAGTACAATAGTGCTTAAAAGATGTTTATCTCTGTTTCTGTGCAAAGCTAGTTCGACTCATTAACTCATTATCTTTTGGAGGCAATTCATCATCTCCAATCCGCTTGAGGTGCTTGTCTTTGGACAGTGGGAGGAAACACAGCGAAAACAAGCAAACTCCACACAGGAAGGACCCAGACCATTCTGCCTGTGAATCAAGCCAAGGACCTTCTTGCTGAGAGGTGACAGCTCTACCCATAGTCCCAGTTTGCCACCCTTTGGCCAGGCACGTCATGCCTTATTAAAACAATTCAGGTACTATCAAACAAGTTAAAATAATAATTCCAATAAAAACAATCTAATAAAACTGTTAAACCTTAACCTCACTGCTAGTTTCCATAGGGTTTATTCGGTTTCAGCTTGTTACTTCATTTGCATTTTGTTGTGGATGGTCTACACTGATAGAAACACCTAGGGATGGTTTTTCTTTGTGGTATTATCCCATCCAGCTATGCTGTAATCCCTCCTGGTGTCGAGAAGATGCTTAACAATGCAAACAAAAATAAGGTGTCAGCCTTGAGAATGTAAGCAATAGGAAGTCGAGATATTTGCGTTAACATGCAGGGAATAAAAGTAAAAAGTCATCATAAAAATAAATACTTAACTAAAGACCATAAACATGAACAGCTGCCCACTGCTGTATGTGTGTGTGGATAAAAATGCAGAGGCATTTTGTTGAGGTTCAACTCAAAGTGAGGCAGACCTTCAGTCTGCAATGAAGAAATTAGGGCTAGCAATTATTGTCATATATAAATCATGAAAAAAAAAACTTTATTTACCTTGTTCTTTGCTAATGGTGTGACATTTGCTAGTTTGTATTTCAACCTTTTGCTGATACTTCTCCAAATGTTAGCTTGCTGGCACAGCTGGGGTCTTATCAGTGCAGTGTTTGAAATTTCCGACAACTTGTTTTCTGTAATTAAGAAGCAAATGTTAGCAGCCTTCGAAAAACACAACAGTGCGAACCCCAAGGAAAAAAATACAAAACAATGTAGCCCCCAATCCAGCTTTACTAATACATTCTATACACAAACAAATCTGCTTGAAACTTTTTTCACTTCATAGTAAAAAAAAAGAAGCATAAATAAGGTTTAAAATGTTAGGTGATGTAGGATGTCCTGTGTTTGGCTTCCCTGTTTTGTTGATTTTAAGCATTTTCATCAATGTGCTACAGTTTCCGCTACCTGTGGGATTATATTCATTGTACCATAGTTTAACTACAATCAAAACCATTAAAGTACCATTAATTGCTCCATAGTTCTATATGATGATGCATTTGCACAGTAGAAATTCTATTGGCACTTTAAATTTTAAGCCCCCTTCCCTGGATGTTGTGTTCCTATAAATACTTAACTATGTTTGTTTAGAGTAGATATGCATCTTTGGGAAAATACCACAATGTTGACTTAAGTTTGTGCCCCAGCCCACCCCATCATCCCCTTCCCCCTAGCCTGCTGGTGCCCACAGTCCTTTTTCTAAACATACAGAACTTTTCAATGAAGGAGAGTTGAATGCCACAGCTGTGTGTGTGTGTGTGTGTGTGTGTGTGTGTATGTGTGTGTGTGTGTGTGTGTGTGTGTGTGTGTGTGTGTGTGTGTGTGTGTGTGTGTATACACAAGGGCAAAGTCTGTTTGTCCAGATGAGGGCAGCTGTGGATATGGTGCCCTAGAAAAGCTGCCACTGCACCCCTCGCAGCTTGTGACACTGCACATTGTTGTGGGTGAGGGCTTTGGCCTCGCGGGGGTCAGCTCTCATTACACATCAGCAGCTGATTCCATTAATCAGCCATGGTGCATTTACAGTACACAGGGGGAAGGGAGCATATCTGCTGTTTATTAATCAGACAAACAGTGGAGTGCCAGTCTGTGATTAACAAACGGATCATTGTTCATCCCCATGCCCCTCGCACTCCATCACCAGGCTAATGGATGGTGGGGCTGTCCAGCAGGGTCCTGGTCCTCTGTGGAAATGCTGGCAGCAGAAGGCAGGTAAGGCTTTAGCTTTTCGTCCTCTGTCAGGACTGTGTGGGCGCTGGAGGGAGAGGCAGATTAATGCAAGGGGCTTGAATATTTTATACGCAAATGTAATAAAGGCCCCTCTTCCACCCCACTACCACCCCCTCACATCCAGCTGTCTATAAGATAGGATGGGGAAGTGGGGGTGACCCTGGCTGAAGCGGGAAGATCCAGTGCTGCCTACTTGGCTCAGCTTGGTCTGTTCACTGTATTTCTCCCTCTTGCCACTACATTCTCTGTCTCTTTTTGCTTGTTTCTCTCTTTTGCCCAGTGTGTTGTTTTTAACCATTGATATGAATGGGTTGTCAGGGCATTCGTTCTCCAAGCACCCTTGATCCTCCTCTATGGCTGATCCGCAGTGGGTCGGAGAATCCATGACAGGATATTTATCTGTTTTTGTTTCCATTTCAGTTCTGTTTGTTCTCTCATGTCATTTATTTCAGGAGCTTAAGTCCTGACAACACTGGGGGCATGTGTGGAGTTTTGTGATATATGATATGTGTGCATCAGGCCTGACAGCTTGTAAATCTACTTTAAGAGGATTAGTCTTGACAGCACCCCTCCACACGCCTGTCTATGTGTGGTCTGCACTGCTGCAGAGGACGGTCATATGAAACACGTATGTAACACTTCACTGTCTCTCTGTCACCTCCTGCTGGTGTGGAGGAACCTTCGTGTATTACCTCATATTTCTTTCACCCCTTGCAGACAATGACAGAATAAAAAAAAGGACATCCAAATGGAACTAGGGTGTGATTTCTAGTTGCACTTCCTCTATGCAGGGAGCAAGGTAGCTTCCACAAGGATGCCGACACTTTGACCAATGCTTTGCCTTCTCTGTGGACTAATGCTATAGTATACACACTTCTCAGCACAGAGATCAAAGTAATAGCTGCACTCTAACATGTCCCATTAAATCTCCCGGCACATTTGGTGGAACAGTCGTTGCTCGTGCTGGAGATGAGTTTAATACTGGCCATGCACACATTTGCTCTGCGCCTAAGATGGCAGCAGAGGAGCTATTCCTCAGTAGTGTTTTTCTCATTGCTGGCCCTTATTCATTATGCATACTGTTTAAAATGTCACTCTCCATTTACTGCTGGTCCTAAAGCCCTGAGGCTTTGTGCTGAGTAGAGTGGATTCGCTCACTTCCTTTGTCTCTGCAGTCTCTCTTCTTTACCCTGGAGACTGCCTCACTCTTCCACTGCAGAAGGACTGCCATCTCGCTCTTGTCTTCCTTACTCCTCCTCATGTCCTCCACTGTCCACAGTCCCCTTTCTGTGTGTGTCTCTCTTCATTTCCCTCCTGACTGGCTTGCCGTCTGTCTCAGTGCCACTCTTATCCCTCAACCCATCTTGTTTGAATAGCAGTACACAGCAATCTGTCTTGTCTGATTGCTGTCCCTCTCATCCTTAAATTTCTCTCTTTCATTCTCTTTCTCTCACACATACACACAAACAGTTGTTTAGATCACTGTAAATAGTCGGGTAGACTAGCTTAGCTGAATCTGCTAGCCATAAGCAGCACTGTCATAATGAACTCTGTGTTTTGGCACTGAGTCTAACAGTGCCAAGAGCATGCGAGAAGGTGAAGCTTAGCATCCTGAATAATGTAAAAGTAATTAAACAATCTAAATTTTAGATCGTTGCTCGTTGGAATGGTAATGAGGATCACTTCCCTGCACTTCACTGGCAGTTATGAGTAGCTTGGATGAGCTAAATGAGAGAATTATTACAGTAGGCACAACCAGGAAAGTACAAACACAGTCTAAAACCAAGGCTCTGTTGTAGCCTTAGTGCTCAGGGTTTGTACATCAGGCTTTTAAAATGCAATGTTTTTCCTGCATATTCTTAATATCGCACAACTTTTCACCCCTGCTCTCACTAACCACAACATGTAAACATCAAACCTGTCAGCAGTTGTGGGGAAAGAGAAACAGTTTTCCCTTGCTAGCAGCTGTAAACACAGGAAAAGCTGTCTAATGACAGCGTTACTGAAACAATGGAACACTGAAGTGCTTTGGCAGGTAGGGTGCTGTCCAGTGCTGAAATCTGAGGCTTAGAGCAGAATAGCATGGAAGCAGCAGCAGTGTGTGTGTGAATGTGTCTGCTGGAGAGGGAGAGACAGATGGAGAGAGAGAGAGAGGGAGAGAGCGAGAGAGAGAGAGAGAGAGAGAGAGAGGTGGAGAATGGATCTTAAAGGCAGTCACAGTTCTTTAGCAACAATAGTGCTCACAAAGCACTCCAATAGATTTGGACCCTGAATGAGACTTTTATCCCTGCTCTATTCCACCGAGATTCAGAAAGAAAGCGGCAGAGAAAAGAGAAGAGAAAGAAACTGATGTGTAGTGGCTCACTGAAGAGCGCCATAGTTCTCAAGCTCTGGTGGCACCCTTGTGACTTCTGGAGAAGAGACCGCTGGAAAGCAAAGGCCATGAAAAAGGTTGCAATGATTTTTTGCGTGATTGCAGCCAAGCAGTCTTCTCCAGCCATGTCCTAGCTGTGGTCCTGGTCCAAATATTACCATTCTTTTGTCTCAGAGAGAGACTGTGATGGCTCAGGCTTGATGTAGTCAGGCAGAGGGGTTGGAACGCTTCCAAACCACAGCCTCCCTTGTTCACCCAGAGAAAGCGCTGCTTGTCCACTCTGACCTTTGCTACTGATCATACAAAGAGTATTGTAAAAGGCATATGGAGCCAAAATGAAATTAGGCAAGAGGAGAAAAAAAGAGACAGAGGCCCACCAGAGGCCCTTTAAACAATGTGTAACCTCCCCAAGAAAAGAGATTTTCCTGAAGCTGGGTTTTGGTCATTCGTGTGATGTTTAAATGAAGCTGTGCATTTGAGAAGATTTGTCAGCAGTGTTCCTATATCAGACGTCATACCTGCTTCTGCAGCATTACCTAATGAAGCAAAAGAACATGAGGGGAGTGTGTTATCACGGATAGCAACATGACTTTCAATCAGTCACAGGTATGAATTTAAGTGAGTATTGTAGATTCATGATATAGTATGAGTGTTCTGCTGTTTTATACAAAAATGTTACAAAATAAAGTGTCGATTAAAGCAGTGAAGCCTAAATTATTATTTATGGATCTATGGATTTAGCAGATACAGCTCATCTTTTTTAAAATATAACTTGAGTGCTGTTTTGTTCAGTCAATCTGGAAAGCATTTCATAATCCATTATGTTTGTTTTCATTCTGTACATTTCAGGCCAGCTTCAGTGTTTAAGATGGTTGTTCCTCCAACCCAGCTGTCCACCCAGTTTAATTGTGTCAGTCATTGATTTTTAAAGCAGACTTGCTTCTTTCACAGTCTAACCAAATAGGGTGTATTTGGTGGTTTTTAACTTGGTACAGTAGAAAATTACTAACAACCATAAGTGATAAAATCTTTCTCTGATTCTGTGTAGCATGTGAAGACATGCTAATTTAACCTGCATTGGCCTAGTGGTTAGAGACTAGGCCCCAGGATTGGAAGATCATGGGTTTAAATCTTGGGTCGCTAGGTTACCCTGATGGACCCTTGATCACTGAGCACTGTTTCCACCACTGCTCCCTGGGATCTAGATATAGCTGTCCTCTACTGCACAGTTTGTATGGGTTATATGTGGAGAATGCATTTTGCTGTGGTTCACTGAGTGCTGTGCTTTGTGCACACAATGACAATGACAGTTGTCACTTTCACTTCACATTTAACTTTCAGAAATGAACAAGAAAACAGAATACAGGTTGTTTACAACTGGCTAGTAGAAATGCATTCAAGTAAATTGGACTAAAAGGAAATAGTCTGTCCACATTGAAAAATGCCAATAAAATCAGTGTTAATCCTTATAAGATCTGGGGTATTTTGACCATTTTTGCATTACTGTACTACAAAAAATAGATTTCATAATAATATAAAAAATAAATAAATAATATAAAAATAATATTGAACAATAAATAAATAATTAAAAAAAATTAAAACTGGGGATTTTTGTAAATTGTTTAATAAAAACAGTTAAAACTCTTGAGGGTAAAAAAAAAACACCTCAATGAAAACACCTGCCTTGTACAATGGTGAAATCATTTTTTGGGTTTTGTAATAATAAGTTGCCAGCACTGATGTTTGTCAAGTTGCAAACATTTCCCGGTGCTATAATGCACATTTCTCATTAACATTGTTAGCATAAATGCATGCCATAAGACTATACACTTATATTTTTACACTTATACTTACAATTAAATTGACAGGCCGCGACATTCTTGTTTGTGGTAAAGAATATGAATTATTGTTCCAGAATGTGGCAGATTGACAAGATTGTCTGTCCACATTTCTCAAATAAACAGGATTTATGACTACTTTAATAATGCAGCTGACAGATTTGTGACAAAGTCACACAGAATTTGATGGATGGAGCTCTGTGAACAGTTATACACGCATAACATTTCACTGTATCTGAAAATTAGCCTTGGCAGGTACTTGGATATCTCTTTCTTTTTTTCTCACTCCCTCTTTCCCATTGTTGTTTTTCATTTTTTTCATTAATTTAATTTAATCTAGTTGATTTAGATATGCAAGGTTTCTGTATAATTAATTGGGAAGGGTGCGAATATAATTATTTGTACCACTAGCTGGATGGTCCACTATATGCTCAACTTGTCATTAACTGACAAGGAAGTTTAAGTCTGTTAAGAATGTAACCATATACAGAGTCATTTGATGCAGAATGTTCTCTTCCAGAGAAACTTACTGAGTCAGACTTTTTCAGTCTTGACAGATGTTCAGACTTGACAGACAGGCTTTATATAATCATTTTGGCAAGATTTTGATCAAAAAGTTATTTTTGAAATCAATTTTTGATTCAGATCCACATTAAGTATTGTAAGGCAAAATACTGTGAGTGCCTGGTTTATAATCAATGATCATTGTTATATTTTAACAATCTAGTTGAACAATAGATAAGTATTAGCACTGGAAACAATGGGGTTCCTATTACCACCCCGGGTTCCTATCACCACCACTGTAAAGAACCTCAAGTTAGGCAGGTTCTCCATTAACTTATTTCATATTAAACTACTCTTGATGACTGATCATTTCTGCACTGATTTATACAAAAATCTGTGTAATTTCATTTCATGTTGGGCATCCCATCCCTCTGGTGGCCTAGTGGTTAGGGAATAGACCACAGGAGGACCTAGAAGGTTGAGGGTTTGAATCCCAGACTAATAAGTTGTCCTGAGGTACCCTAGAGTAAAGCACCATCCCCATTACTGCTTCCTGGGTGCTATAAATAGCTGTCCCCTGCTGCACGTGTGTGTGAGTGAAAAGCAGAGGTTGCATTTTGTTGTGGTTCACTGTGTGTTATACTGTGTTTCACAATGACAAATAGTCACTTTCACTTCACTGTTTATCCCATGTGATACTTTTCTATGACAATTTTACCAGCAGTTGAGTTGAGTGCTTATATCGCTGCTGCTAAAGATTTGTACTAACTTAATGCACCCTGAATTATTATTGGATATGTGAATCTTGAGGTTAGCTGGTCTATATCCAATGGATATACGATGGAGATAATGCTGTTATGAATGTATGAATGTATGGTTTATAGATGGGATAATGAAAACATTCATTACTTTGTATTAATATGCATTAATGATAATTCTGTACCTCATAATTCCTATTTCATGCATTAATTACTGGATTTTTCTCATCTCCTTCCCATTCGCTTTCATACTCTTATTCTTTCTCTCTCTCTCTCTAAAACAGATCCCTTACCCTTCTGACCTCTTCTTATGCCTTAATATGGGAACATTTCTCTCTCCATCGAATGAACAAACAAAAAAATGTGTGCGTGTGTGTTTGTGTGTGTGAATGCTATGTAATGGTGTGCCATTTCTGCTGATGTCTTCTTGACCTTCTTTCAAGAACTTATTGTCCTGTTTTCTTTTCTATTACTATTTTTTGCTTTTTAATTTTTTTAAACGGTCTTTCTAGCTACTACTGTTACCTTTTTATTCTGTTCCCTGTCTGCATCTCTTGCTTTGTCTCATTTGATCTCCTTCATCTCTCTCTGTCTCTCTCTGTCTCTCTCTCTCTGTCTCTCTCTCTCTCTCTCTCTCTCCCTCCCTCTCCTCCTCACTTACACACATTCCCAGAATTCATGGACTAAAACAGCCAGATGGCAGGCCTGTCTTAATATGAGATCAATATATGTGCTGAGAAAGAGAGAGCAAGAGAGAGAGGGGTGGGGGGTGAAGCAGATTAAAAAAAAAACCCGCCCCAGGAAAAAACACAGAGACACTCCTGCATGCCAGAACTGTCCTTTAGACTTAAGCCAAGCAATCCACAAGCTGGAACAAAACACACACACGCACGCACGCATGCACATGCACACACACATGCACTCACACTTTTCACATAATTTATACAGATATGTATTATGTTAGCAATTTAGTACTGTGTAAGACACTGTGGTTATTGAGTTCCAGACTAGTAGACTAATGCTTAGATAAAGACCAAGAGGTTGCAGGTTCAAATCCCATCTCCAGCGCTACCACCATTGGGTTCCTGAGCAAAAACCCTTAACCCCAAGTTGCTCCAGGGGGATTGTCCTTGTACTTAGGAAATGGAAGTTGCTCTGGATAAGAGCGTCTTCTAAATGCTGTAAATGTAGGTTACATTTAGATACCCTTGAGCAAGGTACTGTCCCCAGCACTGCTCCCTTGGCACCAGATTTATGGCTGTCCATAGATATGGTGTGTATGGGTTCAATGCCTAAACATCTTTTTGTAGCGGTACAGTGTGTCCTGTGTATTCACAATGACAAACAGTCTCTTTCACTTTTTCATTTTTTCAGAATGGATGGACATAGATCTTTATCTCAGGCCACTCCCCCCTGTAAAACTATAGGTTTAATTGTCATGAACTCTTTACTGTCAACCAATATTTATGTCATACAATATTTTATGGACTAACTAATTTTTTGGCATACAAATCTAATTTAGGAACTGAGTTTAATCTAATCTGAGGACAACTGACATCTTACCTTCTAAATAGTGTTTGAATGAACACTTTTGAAAGCATTCCTCTGCTTCTTGCAATGAGCTCAAGGGAGAGATAATTAAAAGTAAGAAAAAATCAATTTGAAGGCATAAATGTCATGAGAGTGACTGGGGAACCAAAGGATCTCTGAACATAGCTAAAGGCAACACAGCGTCTAAAGGAAAATAGTGTGACTGCCTTTGAGTGAAAGTATTTTACAAGGACAGCCTATGTGCCAACCTTCCTACCTTTGACCTTTTCTGCTTCTTCCCCTATTACTCCCTAGCAACCCGCAGGGCTGATAGCCATCAGTGGATTCTGATCCGGGTCATGGCACCAAAGTAATGGGAGTTTGCCCAAAGCAGGGCAAAATCCTGTTATCTCCCACATCTCTGGCAAATGACTTAACTGTAGCTTCTAGAGTTTTTTGCACTCTTTCTTAGGAGTAATCCACTCCACTTTAGTAGCTTACACTAATATTTAAAAGTTACTCCATTAGCTTATGCTATTATTAAAAACAATCAATGTTTTCATAATTGTAAAAAATGCTGCAGGTAATAGACATTAAACTGTTCATATTTAAATTATTTAATACTAAACCTGCACTAAATGTGTATGTGTAACACTATAAAAAAGAAAGCATTATTAAGAGTATTATTACTGATTGATGATTTTATTGCATTAACCTGCAGGAATTTGTTGGGGGGAAAATGTCAGTATAAACCCTTACAAATTTTCTATTTCCTCTTAGAATTCTCTAAAACGTCATGGATTTTCACACATCCAAAAGATAGATTAAGAGAATTCAGACACGTAAGAATATTTAATTGTATTTTGAGCTTGCTTTCTGCATTTAGTATCCCATGTGCAGCAGCAGTTGCAGTTAAATATTTTCAACTGTTTGTCAGACCTGCACATTTATCTGAAGTAATTTAACTTAATTCCTATGTAGAGAAAAGCTTCAGCTCTGGCAGACTGACTGCAACATTTCTTTTGGATTAAGGTCAGGACAACTTTTATTGTCCTTTAACTAATCTTTGGAGAACAACATCTGTGCTTAGGGTAATTATCTTGCTATATGACACACTTTCTCTTCACTTCAGTTTTTTTATGCTATTCAGAAGTCTTTATTCCTCAGATGTAGCAAAGTTGGCCGTAGCCATGATACGGCCACCATTATGTTTAGGTTTGGATGGCATAAGATCTTATGCTGTTATGCCATTCATATTTTCAAGGGTCCTAAGCTACTAAGATGGTGTTATTTGAGACAAATTGCTTCTGATGTTTTTTTTAACCAATTGAAAATGTAAGTTATAGTAAGGTTGGCTTATAATTGTGGTTGTATGTGCATCTGTAAGTTCAACTTTTCCTGATTAATGAAACCTAGATATTTTTTAGCCAAGCTCACAGTTGCTGGCTTTACGTTGTAATGATTAATACCTCCTTGGTCTTGAAATACTTTAATTATCCCAGCAATAATAAAGTCATTCATGACTGGAAGGCCAAGAGAGCCCATTCCTTCAGTCATTTCAATCACTATGTTAGCCAACGTTGCTGAAAATAGACAGGTAGTGCTCCTCCAAGTGTGTATGGCTGTCCAGTGATGTTGTGTTAGCTGCATAGATGTGCTTGCTAGCATCGGGAGAAAGAACATTAATCTTCACCCTCTAACATAGCATTACATGATGGGTGGAGATGCAGGTGGGAAAAGAGTATATTATGTTTGTACTGGATTAGCTCTGCTATGTGGAAGTGTTTAACACATACTTGCACAGATAATATGTGAAAGTGACAACCCTTGCCATTGCGAGGTCACAGCACTGCAAACCATGAACCACAACGAAATTGGACCTCTGCTTTTAACCCATGCACACAAACACCGTGCAGCAGTGGGCAGCTATTGAAAGCGCCCGGGGAGCAGTGACGGGGACGGTACCTTGCTCAGGGGTACCTCAGGGCAACCTACTTGTGAGGGAATCGAACCCACAATCTTCCGATGCAGGGCCAACTCCCTAACCACTAGGCCACCGTTGCCCCTGAAATAAACACACATATGGTGTCATAAAGTATCATGATGATGTTACACCAAAACACTGCAGAATGTGTTACTGGTCCATAAGCAGTGCAGTTTAATGAGATCAGATTTCTGTCAAGGTGGAAATCTGAGGGCAAGATTTGACGTAATCTGCAGTAGGGTGGGGTGATGAAGAACAATACAAGCCACTGTTTTCAGCCTTCCTGATGCACACTCATCCACACCCACAAACTGCACATGCATCTTTGGGGTCAAAGAGGAGAAGACATGCCATTGCAAACCTACAGTTCACTACATTTCCCAAAGTAAGAGTAGCTGGATGTTACCAATCCATACCAAGTGCCCAGTTTAAACTGTTCAGTAGAATTTTAGAATCAACTTTACTTAAAGCTACTAGACTTACACTCAGACTTCCGAATTTTCCCATTTCTCCCGACCATTTTAAAAAGTTTATTATTTATCCCAATTTGGTCAATATCAGTTCTCAACCACTAGGCAGGAACCTCCTCCTTTAATGCATGTTAATATAACATTTCCAGAAGCTTATTCCAAGTAGATGTTGGGTCTCTTAAAATGCTCACACAAGAGCAGCTGATGATTCAGATGGTGTAGAAAAAAACCTATACACAACTATATAAGTTTTTAATTCGTCAGATTTGGTATTTACAAAAGGTGCAAGTTGCAATGGTGAGTCATGCCTTTCTTTCACACATGGTGTCATTTTAGCAGTTTGTTTTATTTTTACCGAAACCAGACACAAGAACAGAAGTCATCAAATCTCATCATAAATGAGAGACACAGACATGTGATTTCGTCACCTGTCAAAGATCCCATGCTAGTCATCCAAAATTCAAGTTGAACACCAAACAGGTGTTAAACAAAGTGAGACGAGTACTATTATCCTCTTAGCCTAATCTCAAAACTTATTTCCTGTCTCTCCACATCCAGGAGATGTCAACACTCTGAACTTTGTCATGTTACTCCAACCATTCCTGAACAATTTTTTATAGTGTGACTGGGCACATTATCCTGGTGGAAAAGAAAATCATGCCATTAGTGAAAGTGAAGTGCATGTGACAACTTGTAATTGTGAGCACACAGCACAGCACACAGTGAACCACAAAGAAATGTATTCTCTGCATTTTATTCATCCACCACATGCAGTAGAGGGCAGACTGCACCTGCACCCGGGAAGCAGTTTTGGGGGCGATACCTTGCTCAAGGGTATCTCAGGGTACTGGTCTGGCATAGAAGTGATAGAAGTGAATAGAAGTGAATATTAGAGATTAAGGTTAGAATGAGGAGGTCTACTTGGCCTGCTACAATGTTTAAGAAGGTGGTGCCTGTGAAAGTAACATCCACATGATTTGCCAGCATAGAACATTTCTTAGAATTGCTCATTGCATCACATTGCATCTGTTGCTCTTCTATGGATTAGATGGACTAATTTTACTCTCCACTCCCCAGCCATGGGTGGCCTGTTCATTAATGTTCCATCCTTGAACCAATCCTTGAACCACTGCATACCAAGAAGACCTAAGAAGACCTTTTGGTGAAGCTCTGACCCTTTTGTATAACCATCACAAGGTAAACCTAGTGAAGGTCACTTAGATTCCTGCACTTACCTAACTGGCATGGTTCCAATGCATCAGTTTTAAGACCTGACTGTACACTTGCCTCCAATGTATTCCACCCGTTGACAGATGCCATTGTAAAGTGATTATCAATATTATTTACTTGCTAGTGGTTTTAATGTTGATTGGTTTATATGCATAATATAATTCACTCACTCATTTTTTTAGCTGCTCCTGATTATTGTCACAGACTTTTCTGGAGTCTATCCCATCTCTTACAGGTCGAAACACCTTGAACAGGTTACAAGTCCATTGCAAGGCAGAGACACAGACAAACACGCACTCACACTTACACTTTGGGGGCAATTAGGTATATCCAATCCAACTGATGTCCACGTCTTTGGACAGTGTGAGTAAATCGGAGTACGAGGAGGAAACCCACACAGACACAGGGTGTCACATGCCATGTGTGGGAATCAAACCCAGGACCTTCTCACTATGAAATGACAGCACTACCCATTGCACCACTGTGCTGCCAAATAAAGTGAAAGTTATAATTGTGAGTACACAATGCTCATTGAACCCCAGAAAAAGCATTTTTTTAACTGTATTTAACCCATATACACTATGCAGCAGGGGGCAGCTATTTAAAGCACCCAAGGCAGTGATGGGGACTTTACCGTGCTCAAGGGTACCTCAAAGCAACCTACTGGTCTGGCATTCAAAACCACGACGTTCCAATCCTGGGGCCAACTCCCTAACCCCTTGTCCACCACTGCTCCTAAAAGCTCTTAGCAGAGGATAGTTTTGATCCATCGACCTCTGGGTTATGGGCCCAGCACACTTCCACTGCACTACTCTGCTATAAAACCACCCCAGATGGGAATCAAAACCACAATCTCTGCCTTGGTCCCAATTAGGCCCCTGGGGCCTTATTTGCATGATATGTAAGATTTAATACTACTTTATTTTCTTCCACATTACTCTTGACATAAAAACATTCTTTAGCATCTCTCTACATGGTTTCACTTGGAAATAAACAAAGACTTTTGAGTCACCTATAGACCATTTCCACATATTTAAAATAAAAATATTGAGAATCGCCTAATAGAAAGGGCTATTTCACTGCAGACCATTTAATCAAAGAGGGTTAAACACATACCAAGAGCCTCTAGCTGAATTCGTTTGACTTCTTGAAGTTCTCCCACAATGCATATCTCTTACCACAAACTTTGTATCTGCACAAGATGCTAGAAGCAAGCTACCAACAAAACACTTCTCCCAGATGGCAAGAACATGAGAAAGTATCTTGAAAACCTTTAAACCTTTATGAAGTTTCATGAGGAATGGTTCAAAAGAAAAGGTCCAACATTGGAATTTGACTTTTGTTTGAAATTTTGTTACATTAACTTTTTATATGATTATATGTAAACTATAATATATCACATAATATAATTATATATTTCATAGATAGTCTTAAAGATAGAATCAAGTATATACCAAAAAGTAGGGGGTTTAGGATTTTATGACTGTTCATAATTTTTCTTCACCCCCCCCACTAAACACACACACACACACACACACACACACACACACACACGTACATCCAGACATTCTGTGTCTTGCCTTTGCCCTGGAGGCCTTCCTTATGGCTCCTGCACAAACAAAAGCCAAAAAGCAAAGCCATCACCCCTGTGTTTAAAAGGATTACTATAACTTCTTTCATTTTACTCTCTCTCTCTACACACACACGCACACACACACACACACACACACACACACACACACACACACACACACAAAAGCCTGTTCATTTGTAGAGATTTGGGATAATCTCTAGGCTAAGCAAATAGGTGAATAAGGAAGTTTCAAGTTGGTGTGCCTCCAGCAAGAGTCCAAGCCAAAGTTTAAGCCAACGAGACTTTGTCAACAAGCATTGCCGTGCCTGATCTGACTAGTTTTTTTATCAGATATGAATAATGTTTTCACATAAAGCAGTAAAACACTCAAGTCTAAAGTACTCAAGTCTAATTCCAAATTATAAAGATGTTCATTTCTATTAAAATGAACTTTTAATGTAGGGTAGTAATGTAGGGTAGTACTGTTAGGTAATGTAGGGTAGTACTGTTAAGATTTTCAAAATATACTGTTCACTCTCCTACACCAATAAAGGTCATGTAAAATCAGTCAGTCATTTTCTGCCGCTTGTCCCAAGCGGGGTTGCGGGGGAGTGCTGGAGTCCATCCCAGCTCACACAGGGCGAAGGACAGGGCACACCCTGGACAGGTCGCCAGCCCATCGCAGGGAAGAGCGTGACGGGGATGGCACCTTGCTCAAGGGTACCTCAGGACAACCCATTGGGAAAGGGTTCAAACCCCCCATCCTCAGATCATGCAGCCAATGCCCTAACCACTAGGCCACTGCTGCCCTGTCATGTAAAATGAAATTACAAAAAACTATACATCAAAAGGAATGCAGAAAGATATATTTTTTAATTCAATAACACTGGAAACAACTAACAGACACTTACACCAAATAATATAGCTAACAATACAGATATTAGTCAGGCATAATTAGTCACATTAGAGCTATAGCTATTGCTATAGCTATAGCTATTGCTATAGCTGGGCAGCGGTGGCCTAGTAATTAGGAAGTTAGCAGCAGGGTCGGAAGATTGTGGGTTCAATCCCCTTACCAGTAGGTTGCCTTGAGGTACCCTTGAGCAAGGTACTGTCACTGCTGTTTGCATGGGTTAATGCATGCAGAGGTCCAACTTTGTTGGGGTTCACTGTGTGCTGTGCTGTGACATCACAATGACAAGAATAGTCACTTATTTGAGCTTTTTGTTGTAACCATCAAAAGGTTCTATATTTTTACATAAATGTAAAAGTGTAAAAAAGTTTTACTTTGAGTGTAAAAAAGTTGTAAAAAGTACTCTATTTAACAAAATGTGATAAAATATAACTGCCAATTTATTTACTGAGGCATATTTTCAAATATCACACATTTGTGATTGTATAAAGTGTGTGAACCTTCATTTTCAGTGTCAGTGATAACTGAGGATGGCTTAGAGGAGTTTAAACTCATTCTATATCATTCTATAGACTCTGTGCACAAAAGTTTTGACGCTATTTTAGTCCATGAAAAAGCAAAACCATGATACTACCACCATCATGTTTTACAGAAGGAAGTTTTACTTTATCCAGATGCTTTCCTTTCTCTCATAATATTTCTTATTTACACCTGAACGTTTTATTTTGATTTCCCTCAGTAAAACATTTAAAAAATAAAATGTTGACATGATGCTTAGTAAAACAAGAAATAGAGATTCATGATTTTCTGTGGAAAGCCATAAAAAATGTTTTTAATGAAACTCATTCAAATCTCAGCTTTGCAGGATTTGTATATATAATTTTTGTATGTGTTTTGTCAGGTTCTTTAGTAAATGCAACTACTTTCTCAATGTTACCTGAGATTCATATGAGACAGTTGCAAGCACTGTCCTTTTCTTGGACTCAAAAGGAAGTAGCAATGGCTATATACAATACCACCACTTTTAGAGCAACTCTCGGAAAGGCTTTCAGCCTAACACCCAAAGAATGCTCTCAAAAAAATCCGGACACAAAATCCTTTTTTCTACCATGGAGACAGCTTTAACTAAGCAAGAAGACACTTTAAGCATATGTTGCTTTGGAGAGAGGCCACAAACCCTGTTAAAATGTAACACACTCACACAAACACACTGACACACACTCCCCCAACCCTGCACACCTGCAGCTACTCTTTTATGGTCAAATCCCTCATTTCTTAGTCTCTTTCCCTCCCCCTGTTGGGCCTCATGCTGCATGGTCTTGGCTCATGGCATAGACTTTTGGCTGTGGCTCAAAAACCTTTGGATGCATGCACTTGCACTCACACACACTCACTCACTCAGGCACACACACACACACACACACACACACACACACACACTTGCACAAAACCCTCAGGGAAGTATGTCTGTTAGCTGCTAAGCTGTTTAGCTCCTAATAGCCACAACAAATACTCTGTACACCTCTTTTGGCTTTTGGGGTTTAACCAGCAATCATCCACCAGTTGGGTGTATAAATTTGTGAAGTATGTCTGCTGGTTTGGTTTTGTTTGTTTATTTTTGTACAAAGTCTGATACATTCTGATACATTTGAGACACATCTGAGACACAAATGTCAAAAATGTATCAAAAAACAGAAAAACTATATTAGCTGTGTACAATACAAGCAATGCATATTACTAGATTAAAATAAACACCACAGTTATATATATTACAGTATAAAATGTAAAAACAATTGCTGACATGCACACAAACACCCGCATACACTTTGAAATTCACAATTCTTGCTGAAAATGGTAATTAGGGCATTTTTGGTTAAATAAAAAAAAGACAAAACAGTAAAGATGCACCCATATTTTAGCAATATAACATTATCAAAGATAAAATGAGTCAACTCTGGCAGGTGATAGATTTGAAAATTTGCAAAAAAGGGATACAGTGTGCAAGAGTTATTACATGTGTCCTTTCAAAAACACAGATACACAAATCACAGCAAAACAACAAAATGTTGCTGCTATACACTATACTATTCAAAAGTAAAATTAATCACAAATGACAGTAAAGTGCAAAATAGAAAATAATATGAATGTATATTATTTTATAAATGAAAAATTCGAATGATGGTAAAAACATGCCTAGATGACCAACTGTTCTATGCTATTTGAGGACACATTGGACTTTCTAATAGTGCAACAGATTCCTTAAGTTTATTTCATGTAAACTGTTTTGATTATTTATCTATTTCATCTTCAGCTATGGCATTCCATTTTTTCACATTTTCTACTGATTATATAGATGCTTTATGGATATTTATATCTATGAAACTCAGCATTAGATTAGTTTATATATCTTTTTTGCATAACTAATGTATATGCTACATACTGTGCAAAGGTCTTAGAGTTTTTAATAAACTGTTTCAAATCATGTCTGTTATCACAATTGTGTATGTAACTAAAAAATGAAAACAAATGTAACAAAAAAGATATTGGGATTTACTGGATGTCAGAATGTGATTTTGTTCCAGGATGAGAATGATAGCCATCACCAGCACATTTGATTTAAGAAACACCTGATTTAACACATAAATGCTTACCTCTCATATGAATGGCTTTTCCAATTGAAATTTCTCAGGACAAAAAATATTTGTACAGAAATAATGTCTTTCCCTTGAGCCTGCAATGAATAAATGAATTTAACAAATGAATAATTCTTATATATATATATATATATATATATATATATATATATATATATATATATATATATATATATATATATATATATATATATATATATATATATAAATAAATAATGATTGTTTATTTTTATCAATTTATAAAATGCAAGGTGACCAAACAAAAGAAAAATCTAAATCAAATCAATATTCGTTGTTACTACCGTTTGCCTTCAAACCAGCATCAACTCTTATACACTTGCACACTTGCACACTTATACACTTGCACAGGATTATAGTCAGGTGTATGATCAACCAATTTTACCAAACAGGTGCTGATGATCATCAATGTCACACGTCAACACAGTCATGTTTGGAACAACCTACCAGCCGAGTTCCTTTAAAAACTGTGTGCAAGTGTACCTAGAAGAATTTATGCTGTTTTGAAGGCAAAGGGTGGTCACACTAAATATTGATTTGATTTAGATTTCTCATTTGTTCATTCACTGCATTTTGTTGATTGATGAAAATAAATGATTAACACTTCCATTTTTGATTTACATCTTTGTTTACATTTTTTTCACACCTGCCTAAAACTTTTGTACAGTACAGTACTGTATATTTCTGCAGTTTCGCACACAACAAAACTCAACCTCTGAGTTTCACCCATACACACAAGTTCAGCAGAGGGCAGCTATTGGAAGTGCCCAGGGAGCACTGAGGTCCCGGTACCTTGCTCAAGGGTACCTCAGGGCAACCTACTGGTGAGGGAATCTTCCGATCCAGGGCTGACTCCCTAAACACTAGGCCACCGCTGCCCCTATAGATAGATAGATAGATAGACAGACAGATAGATAGATAGATAGATAGATAGATAGATAGATAGATAGATAGATAGATAGATAGATAGATAGATAGATTCCTTATTTCAAAATATCCACTGACCTTCACACTGTCTGACCCCTTCATAATGAAAGGATGAGTGGAAATGCCCCAAAATCACTACAATAAAAGTGAAGGATTATTTTTTCTCTTCAGTGAGGAAATGTGAACTGGGCTGGATTCTGGTTTGGCAGTAGCGTGTTTCCTCTTTATGGCTCTACATTAAAAAGCATATGAAATATTAAAATGAACATTAAAAAATCATATGCAAAATCTTGGACAGCCAAACACTGCACATTTGAACACACTAGTACTGTACATTTCCTGAAAAAAGCATAAAGTTGCCTTTGTTTAAGTATGGCATAGTTAATGTTTTATTTCAGATAAATTATTGGGATTGGAACAAAACCTCGGAAACAAACTTTACAGGACAAATAAAAAATGTTCTCAATATGTATTGTAGGTTAGAGTAATTTTTTATGTAATAAAGTTTTGGAGCATTGCTTTGGTCTATTCTTCATGGATTTTCACAATATAACTACTGCATTTTTCCAGTTATATAAACTATTGAAAGGTATTGCTGTTCTAAAAACATATAATTTGACTTTATTGTTAAAATGTTTGTATGTACATAGACAACATGTGTTTGATGTATATATACATATATAAATATTGATTTGATATATATATATATATATATATATATATACTCTTAAATACTCTTTATATATATATATTTATTTATTTATTTAAAAAAATTTAAAAAAAAAAGTTATTTTATCTGGTCAAGTTTGTAAAGTTGAAAGCTGAACTAGTCTGAACAGATTGTATTTTACTGTTTTGTTTTTTTTTTTACCCTTTTTATTGTTTCAAGGATTGCTTTTTTGATCAAGTAACGTCAACATTAGGATATATGGTGTTAGTGAGCTTCTGCCCTTCTCTAAATCACAATGGTATTTAAATACTCTTTATATACACACACACACACACACACACACACATATATATATATATATACAGTACTGTGCAAAAGTTTTAGGCAGGTGTGAAAAAATGCTGTATACAAAGAATGCTTTCAAAAATGGAAGTGTTAATCATTTATTTTATCATTTATATATATATATATATATATATATATATATATATATATATATATATATAGTTATCAGCATTTTAACATATACACGTGCTGTCTAAATATTTGCATTCTGTGTTTACTTTCTTGTGTATCCTGATACTGTGTTGTGAGGGTGTGTGTGTGTGTGTGTGAGCAGTCCCCAACGGGAGGCTAATTCAGGATGGAGCCCCGGGATGTCAAACAATGACTCGGGGGGAGGCAATGTGCTGTGCTCTCTTTGCCCCATGGTGTTTCGCCAGCCCTGGACTGAATAAGAACAGAGGACTTGTGGGCCTCCAGGTTGTGTGGTGTGTCTGTGTGTGTGTTTGTGGCTATGACTTCTAGCTTTCTGCTTTAATATCTTTGCTACTTTTAGCATACATTAACCTGCACTTATCTAAAAATCATTTTTAATTTCTCATATTAACGTATATTTCCAGTATTCCTGACCCTGAAAAGTAAGAAAAAGAGAACTTAAAAAGAAGTTTTAGAGCGTGCTAAAAATGAAAAAAGCAAAACAAGCTTGCATGAATAGTTCAGCTAATCATGTCATGGGCTACACAGAGAAAGTTAAGTATTCTCAGACTTTGAATGGAGATTTTAAAGGCACACTGCACCTACAAAAAACTATGATGGCAGACTATTATTGAATTCCAGTGACAGATAATATGAACCCATTTCATTTTTAATCTATTTTTCTATTCACTATGTTAGAGACCAGATAAAAAATCTTTTTTGGTCTTCAGTCATGGTTTATCTACATGCCTGTTTGGCTATGTGAAAATGAAAGCCAGCCATATCTTTGTATGGAGTGAATCAAACAATGGCAATGATTTCCACTCATTACAAATGGTATTTTTAGTTGAAGCATTCTATTAAGATTCTATGATCTTATGTTTCCTCATCACACCCTCCAACCCAGGATTGTCTTTCCCTTACTCTACACTTCCAGTGGTGCCCGTCTAATTCAACCACCACTGACCTCAGACCTGTTTTGAAGAAATCAAATCAGACCATTATCCCCCCAGATGGCTTCTTTATAAAGTTAGCATTCAACTGATCTCATATCTGCTTTGCTTGTTCCCTGTTTATTTCAGACCCTATGGCTTAAGCCCCCCAGGCTGTCCTGGAGTCAGTTGATTGTGCATTGACTTGGTGGAGCAGGAGCAGCTGGAAGAACCTGGCCTGGAGGCCAGCTCGGGCAGCAGGGTGCTGTGGACCAGCTGACCCTCGGCATTGTGTCGTTAACTGAGCCCATTTAACCCACTCCTCCCTATTCCCCAGTCTATTAAAGGCCTGCTGGGCCTCTCATATACACACCCAAGCAGAAAGAGACTTCTCACAAGGAAGGAGGGTTGGGATGGGAGGAGAGATTGTGTGGTAAGTGAGTCATTGGTATCTAGAAAGACATATTACAATTTAGAAAATTTTCATGTTTTCATACAGGACATTCATTAGTGAAATACTTGTATAGTAAAGGTCAACTGCACCTTTGGGTTTCTGACATAAATGTAAATATATAGTTGCTTTTAACAAACCAGTAATCCACTTCATTTTCAACCCTTCATTCTTTCCATCCTTGGTTCTCTCTCAGTGGTTCTGGACTGCTCAGAAAGGTAATTCATCATCTGGTGGTTTAGACATATTCAGTGAGGTTGACCACAGCTAGTTACCACACCAAATGAGGTGAGACCAAGGGGATCTCAGTGGGCCAGGCTGTAACATTCAGTCAAATGTGTGTGTGTGTGTGTGTTTTCTGCCCCATACAATCGATTTCCATAACCTGAAGCAAATTCACAGACCAGGAGTTTGATTGAGGGAACTGATGATCCGATGAAGGTTGAACTAGCTCTGCCATCATAGAAGGCCTCTATTTTTAAACATGTCTAAGATGATCAGTGATGGAACTGAATGTATGATTCAGACATTGGCCAGTAGAATGGCTAGCAAAGATAAATAAAGGCAATATGCATGTGTTTACAATGTAGGACTTCAACTTCTTGTTGAATACTGGCAATTACAGGTGTTCCTTTATTAATAACCAAAATTCATACCACTTCATGGTATCCACTTGGCAGTTTCCAGCTCCACACAAGAGAATTATACGGCTATGATTTTCCAATCACTTATTTATCAACATGGGGTGAACAAGAGGCCAGTCCAGGGTTTTTCTCCACTTTTCATCCATTGAGTGTTGGGATAGGCACTGATTATTCAAGATTAGTGGTTAGGTAATAGATGAATGGATATCTATCAACAGTTTGCTTGTTTGTTTTCTTTTTGCATTTTCTCCCCAATCATCCTTAGTTCCACATGCTAGTTATGTTCCTCCCAGTTCCAGGAAAACATCAAGAAGCTTCTCCAAGTGTAATCTTACCATATTGTTTCAATCTGGCGCCAGTGTGACCTCAATGGAAACACAAAACACTAAGTGTCAGTTCTCTAAATACATAGGTTACCCTTCTGAATAATGCTAGACCTAATTTTAATGCCAAAACAACTGGCAATAAATTTGTAAAGACTTAAAAGTTCTTATAAAAAATCTATAGTTTCCTGGAGAAGGTTCCATTTCAAAACTTCCAAGGGACATAGGTTGCCTGCTCAACTATTAGGATCCTTTATTTGGTGATATCTTCTTCTTCTTCTTCTTCCTTTAGCTCCTTCTGTTAAGGGTCACCACACCAGACCATCTCAATTTCTTCCCGTCCTCTGCATCTTTCTCTTTCACAACTGCACGTCCTCTCACACCACCTCTATAAATCTCTTCTTTGGCCTTCTTCTTCTCCTATTTCCTGGCAGCTCCATCATCAACATCCTTTTCCCAATATACTCCTTGTCTCTCCTCTGCATATGTCCTTTTACATTGTGATATGAATCCACCAAATTGCATTGCTAGCTGTTTGATACAATTGACAAACCACCATTGACGAAACACCTTCTTAGTAAGGCAGATCATGGTCTATTCAATACATTGTCAGCCAACGCTTTCCAAGTATACATGGCCTGATGACACATTAAAAAGTTCTGCAAAAGACAGACATTTATTTTCAGATGCTCTACACACAGCTTTTGCTTGTCCACATTTTAGCATGTGTGCATGTGCTTCTGCAAGCATATGTTTGTAAGCTGTCCAGGATTCTTGAAGAGCATTGCAGACTTTATCTTCTTGTCTTCTACTTTTCGCTTCTTTCCATTCTCCTTCAGAGCGAGACGTTTCCGGCCATGTTGAGAGCCAGAGGTGAGCTCCCATTTGTTTATGTCAGAATGGGCTGCTCCACGCCAAGAGAGGCCCAAAAAAGAACAAGGGAAAGAAGATTGTATTGTTGTGTTGAACTCCCTCTGCCTTAATGAGAATGCCTTACAACCACAGCCGTGTCATAAACACCAGCAAACCGCCTTCATGTTAACGTTTACTGACTGGCAGCTGTTGTTTGATTCTTATGAAAAACAGAATGAAAAAAGAAAGAAAATAATCAAAAGAGGAAAGATTTTTACATCATCATTTTGGTGATCATCTATAGGATTTTTTTTCAAGAAATGTAAGTCCAAACAAAGAACAATTTATTTCAACAGTTATTTTTTTTATTTCACTACTTCTTGACAACTTTTTTTCTCGCACATCTTTTCCAGTGCTCTCTTTCTCTCACTCATAGTATTTATGTGAATGCAACACAGCCTGTTGAAACAGACAAGCCTCTTTCCCCCTCCTGCTCCTTTAAGAGTTGCACAAACACAAACACATAAACAAACCCAATTACCTAATGACAGCTATCTGGCCACTGAAAGAAGCCTGATTAAGGCTTACTAGCTGCATTGTGACCGCCTCTATGACATTGATAAATCATTTTGGCCACAGAGCCTGGACTGAGGCTATGAGGAGGAGGAATGTTGAGGGGGGTGGGGGGTGAGGGTGAGGAGGTGAAGATGTTTTTGAGACTTTGGATGGAAGCGCCCTATTCAAAGTGAACTTGTTCTTAGCTCTTTGAAATCTCACTCTCTTTCTGTCTGTATTTTTCTCTCTTGTTTTTTTTTATCTCCTTCCCTCTGTTTCTGCCTTTCCCTCTGTGTTGTTTACCTGGTCTTTTTCCATTCATCTGGATCTGTTGCTCTTTCTGTGTCTCTCTAGCATTTTTCTATGTCTTTGTTTTCCTGTCCTCTTATACTTTTTCCTGTGCATTTTCCCTTTCCTGTTGACAAACAAACAAACAACACAACAACAACAATAACAACAAATTCACATAAATGCACACAGAAATACAAAAAAGGCACATTTTTAACTTTAGAACTGAACCATACATTTGATGATGTATTAAGGGGAACATGCAGCCATTTCCAAAAGTTTTCAGAATGACAAGTATTGGTTTTCAGAAAGTTTGCTGCTTCAGTGTTTTTAGATCTTTTTGTCAGTTGTTTCTATGGTTTACTGAAGTGTAATTACAAGCATTTTGTTAGTTTTAAAGTTTTATTAACAATTACATTAAGTTTTCAAAAAGAGTCAACATTTGCAGTGTTGCCCTTGTTTTTTCAAGAGCTTTGCAATTCACCCAGGCATGCTGTCAATCAACTTAGTGAAAGTGGCTACTTGTCATTGTGAACATTGTCAACACAGCACACAGTGAGACACAACAAAATGCTTCCCCTGCATTTCACCCACATGCACCTTGCAAGCAGGGGGCAGCTATTTAAGGCGCCCCCAGGGAGAAGTGATGGAGATGGTACCTTACGCAAAGGTACCTCAGGGCATCCTACTGATCTGGGATTCAGACCTATGAACTTCGGATCCTGGGGCCTCATCCCTAACCAGAAGTACAATGCTGCTCTGCCGATGGGGTACTTATGGACCCCATCCAAAGTAACTTCTGGGCCAAAACCTGACTAATGGCAGTTCATTCTTATGTAATGAGTACTTGTAGTTTGCCACTTATTTATTACTTTTGTCTTATTGTACTGTGCGCCATCATGCTGGAAAAGACATTGTTCTTCACCCAACTATTCTTGGAAGGTGTGGAGAAGTTGCTCTCAAGGATGTTTTGGTACCATTCTTTTTTCATTGGTGTTGTTAAGCAAAATTGTCCACTCCCTTGGCTGAGAGGCATCCCCACATAGGATGCTTTACTGCTGACATGACACAGGAAAGTTTTTGTCTTTTTCCGGAAGCCCCAAACAACCGGAAGGGGAATTCATCAGAGAAAATGACTTTACCATAGTCCTCAGCACTCCAATCCCTTGCAACTTTTGCATCAGTCTGTCCCTGATGTTTTTCTGGGGGAGAAGTGGTTTCTTTACTGCCCTGATGCCAAGCCAGGCTCCAAAAGTCTTCACCTCAGTATGCATGGAGATGTACTCACACCTGCTGCCATTTGTGGGCAAGCTCTGCACTGATGGTGCGCCGATCCCGCAGCTAAATGACATAGTGATCTCCAGCCTTGTCCTTCTCAACACCCTCACCTGTGTTAGCGAGAGGATCACTGAAATTATGTCAGAAGGCCATTTAGTGGCGAGGTTGAAATGCAGTGAAAATGGGCTTTTATGGGATTAAGTTTGTTTTCATGGCTAAGAGAGATCACTGATCACTCTTCATAACATTCTGGATTATATGCACACTTCCATCATAAAAAACTGAGGCAGCAAAAGAGTACAGGCAGCAAACTTTATTAAGGTCACTGTGCTCTTGTGGATGTCAATGTACTTTATTTGCGTGCTGTTGATTTGGAGACTATTCTCGTTGCATTTTGCTTTGTGATGGGCTTTCCCTATAAATGGAGTAGTTTTGAATTAAGGTGTTGCAAAATCTGTGCTGTTTCTGATGCTGTGGACAGTAGTGTTGGTTGAGCTTTGTTTCAGAACTAGCAGGGAGAAGAGTCTGTATTCTTGCTCTCTCTCTCTCTCTCTCTATGGTGTCCACTTCACATGGGCAGAAAGGACATTGTGCTGTTACAGATATCATAGGTATAGCGTCGTCTGCATTTGTCATGAGAGAATGATAAGATGACTCCTGACGTTTATCCTATAGTAGTTCATAGATTACAACTGGTGTTGAGCATCTTTGTTCCGCTAATGTCCATCATTGTTGCCAGTGATCAGCTCAACTTGGCACCATATGGCCAACTCCTCAATTCTAAGAATAATAATAAGAAGTATGAAAAACTTTTTTTAAGTGTATAGAAAGTGCAGTACATAGTTTTATAATTTAACTCTTGAGTAAGGACAAATTATCCCAGAGTAACTCAAGAAGATTGTTTCACGCCTGGTCAGTAGTGTGTCTATTAGCATTTTAGGATGGAATCTTTAGGCAATGTGAAGTTCTATTGACTTTTCTTTAAAGGTGAAAAATAACTGAATGCT
This sequence comes from Hepsetus odoe, assembly GCA_017165825.1. NCBI lineage: Eukaryota > Metazoa > Chordata > Actinopteri > Characiformes > Hepsetidae > Hepsetus > Hepsetus odoe. The sequence goes on along the minus strand of CM029390.1, from coordinate 7,607,074 downwards.
GTTAAGAAGTTTTAAGACAATAGTGACTATATGTTGGAGGATCAGTATTTTTCTACTTTAGACCCACCAACCTCTATCTCCTCCAGCAGGCTGAGGGTTAAATCTCACTCCCTTCTCTTTCTCCCCAGCTTCCTCTACCGGCTGACGCAGCGTCTGGGCCGGTGAGGGGGAAAGAGGAGCACAGGAAAGGCAGTCTGTCCAGGGTCTCGTCCCACCACTGCAGCCCCGGGCCCATTCCCGCGTTTGTTTTGGCCCGCCGCCCTGCATTTTTGAGCTTGTTTTTCTAATTTGCCTTAACTGCAGCTCGATGGTTTTCGGATCTAGAGATTGCCGGGGAGCCCCTATTTTTATTCCAGTGGAAGCCTCGGCGTTTATGACCATAATGGGACTAATTCAATCTTTTGCACTGTTTTCATTTCTTCTCCCCTCTCTCTCCTTATCCTTCCCACTCTCTCTCACTCTCTGTCCAGTATTTTGGAGGGAATGTGACCCTCCCAGTGGTCAGACCTCTATTCCATTTTTACCACAAAAAAGTCTCCAAACGCAAACTCACACGCATGCAAATGCATGAGTTGTAGCTACTCTGCCAAAAAAAAATATGCATTGATAATTTTGTGGAATCTTTTCAAGCCTCTGTTTAGTTAACATAAATAGTTTAATGGATTAATAAAAATGGTCCAGGAAATGGTTCAGGATTGCTCAGAAATAGGCATTATTTTTGCAATACATTTTTTTTTTTTCTTGTTAAATGTCAACAGTTGTGAAGAAACTTAGACAACTGTTGAGGCATAATTAAGTGAATTTCAAGAACTAAATGTTAGACAGACAGACAGACAGATAGATGGATAGATAGATGAAAATGAAAGTGACTATTCTTGTCATTGTGAAACACAGCACAGCACAACACAACACAACGAAACTCAACCTCTGAGTTTCACCCTATACACATATGTGCAGCAGAGGGCACCTATTGAAAGTGCCCAGGGAGCAGTGATGGGGATGGTACCTTGCACAAGGGTACCTTAGGGCAAACTACTGGTGAGGGAATCTTCCGATCCGAACTCCCTAAACACTAGGCCACCGCTGCCCCTATAGATAGACAGATAGATAGATAGATTGATTGATTGATTGTGTGTGTGTGTGTGTGTGTGTGTGTGTGTGTGATGGGAGGCAACTGGATAAGTGCAGGCTCAGAAAATAGCTGTAGGTAAAGTTTTGAATTTCTGTTATTGTCCAATAGGCTATTTATTACTTTATACACGTTTATTTTTATGTAGGTATAAGAGGGGGTATAGTGGTTGTGTAACAGTGTATATGAGGTTTAGAAATACTAAAGGCTGGGACTGAGGAAGAAGTGAATGAAGGATGTTTTGGAAATTAGCGTTCATGGAATGCGTCCTGTAATAAAGTTGTTTTCTCATTTCTGAGGGTTTGTTGTGTGAGGGCAATGATATGTAAATGGTAAATATTAGTGTTTGCCTATTAGTGGCTGTGTGTGTGTGTGTGTGTGTGTGTGTGTGTGTGTGTGTGTGTGTGTATCTCCAGTGGTGACAGGGCTTGCATTGCTAATGGACAGCACATGTGGTTCTTGCATTGCTGGACTCTGGGGGTCCCTAGTGCCCCTCCTCCTCATCTTATCCCCCATTCATCCTTTCATTAATTCATTCCAAACCCCCATTCACTTGCTTTTCTGCATGTGGAGAGAGGGAAGGGGAGAGGAGGAGCAGAAGAAGGGCAGCCCTTTGGAGAGAAGGAAGAAAAAGGAATGAAAGAAAGAGAGAGGGAGAAAGAATTAAGGGAGAGAAGGAGGTGGTGTCCTTCTGTTTCTCTTGGCTTTTAGAAAACAAGAAAAAACAATTGGTGTGCAAATCAATCGTTTTGCCTAATTCTTGGTGTGTGGAAGCTTTTATTCACCGTGTGTGTGTGTGTGTGTGTGTGTGCGTGTGTGTGTGTGTGTGTGTGTGTGGTTTTGTGTGTTATGTATACCTACATTTGCAAGTGTATGTTACAGAATGTTTTATGCTGAGAATGTATGCTTTGTATATGTGCATGTCAGTATGTGAGATGGGAGAAGGCCTTAAAGGAGTAGTTTGGCAATAAAAAAGACAACCAGAGTTCAACACTTAAGCCAGTTCTAGTTGATCAGAAATATTTTGGGTCTCAATATTGTTCAGAACTGGAGCTACATGGATAACAGTTAACAAACATTAGTCAAGATATTTTCTGTAATACATCCCCACAACTTCTCGCAACCTCCTCAAACAAGCTCTTCTTTAACACGAGGCAGTGTGAGCTAAAGCTCCACCATGTAGCTTAGCTGAACAACGCAGTTAACGTAATTAGAGGAACGGTTTTCAAAAGCTATTTTAGGAGTAGGAGGGCTGATCCACACTAGTTTTTGTAACAATGTCTGTCATAAATACAGAGGAATCTGATCCAAGATCAGTCCTCCTTATGATGGCTTTGTCAATCAAGCCTTAATATTTTCAGAAATGTACCTTTGTGCATTAATTCTGAAATTCAGCTGAGATGTTCAGTAAGATGAGTATATTAAGTATAACACTGTAGGGTAACATTCATAAGGCTGTGTAAGTCTTTTATGATTAAATATGGAACCTATATTAACATGTACTTATTCAAGCAAGTGTCACAAACCTTTGTTTTCATTCATTCATTTTAAAAGCTCGTAGCTCACAGCTATAGGTCTGTGTCACCTTAATGAAGCTATTGGTGGGACTGAGTATGTATTTTTATGCAAACAGTTTAAGGGACTTCTGTTTGTGTTTGTGATTGGGTTTGTTAGATGGTCAGCCTTTGTGATGAGCTGTTGAAACAAAATCAGTTTCCCCATGTGTTTTGGCTGATGAGACAATTTTTTTCCAAAAAATTAATTTAAAAATCACAGCCATCACTAGTGAAAATTACATAAATGGTTTTTAAAGAAGGATTACATTCCCGAATTTGAAGAAAAAGCATGGTGCATTGCTTAACCTATCCTTCATAGAACCGTTAATATGGAAAAAAGCATATATAAACAGTAAATTCTCATTTAAGTAAACAAGGATGGAAAATGTTCAGAAAATATAATTGTGTGAAAATATTCTTTGTAGTGTCATGCACTGAATTGTGGCATGTGGACTAATCTTTATAAGCCCTGCAAAAAGATGAATTAACATAGTTGTAGTTGAATTTTACATTGATTGTAGCGCTGTAGCTGACTATGGAATTAGTCACATAATTGCTCATTTACATTTCAACAGTCCAGCAAAGCAGTGATACCTTGGAATGTCTAAAGTGTGTATTAAAAAAGTGTGGATGTTTTCAAGAGAGATTTTTAAATTTGTGAGTGGAGCTGTGGGTGTTTGTGTCTGTTAGGCCTGTCAGTATGGTTAATCTTTTAGTTTTAGCCTCTAGTTCCACAGATAATCCTCCACAAAGGCTACTTTGATAAGAAGTCTGTGGAGATGTAAATGACCAGGTTGTAGGACACAAAACAACTGTCCCCTCCTGTATCCTCCTCAACAGAAGGATAGTTTCTGCTGAAAAGAGCCGTAGGCCTCCCTTCTTACCTCTTTCACGTTCATTAAAAGAAGTGTGAAATTTGGAAACGGGAGGTTTGCAGTCAAAAATAAAATGAGCCTGGGCTGCCCTTTTCCACAGGACATTCTTATTATCTCACACACATTCTGATGGTTAGTCAGTAATTTAGATCAGACTTGGATTGGATGGTCTGTTTGCCAGGATTTGAGAACATTAAACCACATGAAAATTCATAATTATTTACATTTGGACTAAAACTAATGATTGTTGTGATATTGTTGCAGTTAAGGGGTGTTAAACAGAGGTAAAATGCTTTCAGCAAATACATTCGGTAAATACTTATTTGCACATATTAACAGTACCACAGTCAAAATGTATTTAATCTATTCTTGGTGCATTAATATAAAATATTGTTGGATGTGTATGTATGTTACACTATAGGGTTATATTAATAAGGTAACATTAGACTTTTATATTGTATAATTTTATTACAATGACTTAACCTATATTAACATTTTAAAGGCTTATTCTAGAGTCTGTCCATCCATCCATCCATTATCTGCCGCTTGTCCCAAACGGGGTCGCGCTGGTGTCCAACCCAGCGCACACAGGGCAAGGATGGGGGACGCACCCTGGACAGGTCACCAGCCCATCGCAGGGAGGAGCAGGACGGGGACGGCACCTTGCTCAAGGGTACCTCAGGGCAACCCATTGGGAAGGGGTTCGAACCCCCGATCCTCCAATCATGTGGCTGACGCCCTAACCACTAGGCCACCGCTGCCCTTATTCTAGAGTCACAAAGGCCAATTTCTTGCCAGAAAATGAAACAACAGTCGACATTTGTTGGAAAGAGCCTTTATAAACTCTATGTGGTTCAATGTCAATAGTCACAAAAGGCTTATGTATGGGATATGTAGCCTTAACATTTCAAAGCAGGAAAATGGTACAGTGGTGTTAAATTTAGCTCAGCCAACCAGATTTTAAAACCAGCATAATGTAGTTTTACCTGGAGATTTAAATTCTAGTACAGGTTAGATTAAATGTATGAATTTTTGGTATTAGGTTTCTCATAGCTGAGTTTAACTCTTAGAAAACCTGGTTTATTTTAGCCAATTTTGCATTACTGTGTTGAGTAAATTTTAAAAGCTTTTCAGGAAGATGCAGTTTAGTGAAATATTTTGGTAACAGAAAAAAGTTAGAAATAAACCAAAAATAATTTAAATTTTGAAAACTGATGTCAAACTCACCCACGCATTAAACACTTCTGAAAGTTTCAGGTACGTTTAGTTTTGTAATTTTTTTTTTGTCTGATGCCATTTTAAAACCTTAGTACATTGGTGTTGTTTTTCAAAACCACATGTCACATTTGTAGATGCCATTTAATTCCGCAATAAAAAAGAAATGAAAAGAAATGGTTGCTGATTATTTTGAACCAGCATGTCTTTACACATGCATTATCCTTATGTACGCCTTCAAACTTAATCAGATTTGCATCTGGAACCAAAAGTCGATATAATCCCTATAAAAGCTTGCCTGCATTTTAATTATGGCTGTGTTCAGTTGTGAAATGTTGTGCAAAGAGGTATTTCATGTGGACTTCCTGCAAGTATTTCATGTGGACTTCCTGCAAGTATTATGTGCTGGCAGTATATACTCATGTATACTTCTAGGTGTCAGTGGGTTGTCAGGGGTAACCGCAGAAAGTGATTGGCAGAATGTGGTTGTGTAGTTAGTGGGATGTGGATGCATGTGGGGGTCTCAATAGCAATAGGTGATTCTCTGCCAATATGGAACTGAGACAGAGAAAGGGGCAGCCAGTGGCCAGAGATAAGGGGCAGGATGGCCCCCGAGGGGAACCGACTACAAAGGAAATAGAGCTGTCAAAAAAGTCCCAGATAGGAGAGAGTCAAAATCTGCCAAACTGGAAGAGAGAACTAGAAAAAAAAGAGAGTACAACAAAAGCTTGGCTGAGTGGGAGGCCCTTTTGAGAATTCTGACAGTTCAACACTTAGTGAATTAAAAGGTAATTTTGCAGCATCTAGTTTTTACTGTCTGTGGATCAGATATTCATCTATAATTAAAGCGTTCTTCTTTGAAACTGCGAAATAATGCTTATATCTTACAACTGTTTAAGGGGCCATGTCCTATACTTATCTTGTTTTGTTTTTTATTTATTCGTAGAGTCCATTTATATTTTAAAGTTTCTTTTATTACATGACCTTTTTCAACCCTGTAATCATCTATTAGAAATTAAATAAATAGATTAATATGTCCTTAGAAAGATATATGTACTCCCTTAAAATTAAAATGTCAAAAAGTGTTTATTGAGTGATACCAATGAGGAACCCCTTTGCTTCCAAAAAGAGCCATAATGTCATGTTCTGACTGACTTCTGTGCAGGAATGGTATGAAGTGGCCTTGGCCATCCTTTATCATCAGATAAGAAAAGGCATCAAAATAAGGTTTAATCTTACTGCCATCAGCATTTTACTGCCAACAAATGACCAGAACTTTATTATTTATGATCAGAACCAAGTACATATTGTTAGTCAAATAAGAATTGGCTTAGATAAAGCTCGTTTATATTAGACATGCTTATAGATACGGTGAGTGATCCCTCTGCTGAAATAATCAATTGTCTTGACTAACAACTACACAACAAAAAACTTCCATTAAACCAACAAACTTGTCTGCACCACTCCCAGGACCTTAATTTTTTACCCAGTTTTCTTCCCTTTTTAGTTTTGTCCAGCTGCATCCACTAATGATGGCAATGGTTGCCTAGTGGTTAGGGATTAAGCCTCAGGATTGAGAAGTCAGGGATTTGAATCCCAGACCAGTAGGTTGTCCAGAGGTACCCATGCACAAGTTACCATCCCCTTCACTGTTCCCCGGGTGCTGGATATGTCTGCTCCCTGCTTCACATTTTATGTGGGATAAAAGTAGTGAATGTATTATAAGTACTGTATTTTTTCACCTTAGCCTGCTACTAATAGCTCACAGCTCCTGAAGTGTGACCATTGAAATGCACTTTTCTTTTTTATAATGTTCGAAAGTACAAAACTCTCAGCAATGCTGCTTGGCCAAAGTCCTCTGTTTCAGGTTTGCAAGGTTCATGAACACTTGTAGAAGTATGCACAAAGCCAAGTCTTCAGCCGCCCAGACTGGTTGTGCTTCTACACAGTGGGATTACAGTGAAACACAGGTTTAGCTCTGCCTCAGATAAAATAAAGAAATATATTTCCAAAAGTTCATTTTACAGCTATAAAATATTTCATTAATAATTCTTTTGCCAACATTTTGTCCCAATGAAACATCTGGGAGTGGAATAAGTCAAAGATTACAGCCTTGATTTAAACAAGTGCTCTCGAAGTGTATTTTCTTTAGTCTGGCATACAAGGACATGAGGTTTATAATCCTGAAATAGCTTAAAATGACCCTCCAGTCCATAAATGATTTGAGCTTTGTCTTGCCACAGGCTGCCTGCTGTGAAGACGCTTGAAGTTTGTGCTACAGCTGTGGCCCATGTGTCTTCTCTGTCATGTTTGTTGTTTGCAAGGCATTCAGGATTACAAGTGCATCTGGATCCAGGTTATTAATAGCCAGCGCTAAAGTTTTGCTATTTGGTGGACATACGTTTGACAGATTATTCCTTAAGGTGTGTCTGAGTGTGAGTTTCTCGTGACTGTGGCACTGGGTATAAAACAGTAGTCAGTGAACAATCCTTTCAAAAATGTAGCTAGTTTGCCCCAGTTTCTCACTTTAAACCTGGCTGTGTCTCTCAGAGTGTTTACAACAGGGGTTACCAATTTTATTTCAAAAGGGCCGCAATTCTTTGAAAGTGCATATCTATATGGACTATATATAGACTATAGGATAGATATTGCAAGTTTGACCTCCAAGGATGCCACAATCATCCATGGCTGGCACCTGGCACCAGTCTCCATCATGCATGTCAGCTGATGTATGAGATTGAGCAGTTTGGGGTCCCAGTGTGTTGAACGGTTTTGAAAGATGCAGAAATTCTGAAAGTTGTGGTGAAGATTCAGTTGAATCTATAAATGTATATATTTGTATACTTTGTTCTTATTTGGCAGATGAAGAAAGTGAAAGTGACTATTTCCCAATGTGAAACAGCACAGCATCTCAGCAAAAGGTAACCTCTGCTTTTAAACCATATACACACAGTGGAGCAGGGGTCAGCTTTATTGCATTAACCAGGGAGCAGTGATGGGGATGGTACCCTTGCTCAAGGGTACCTCAGGGCAGCCTACTGGGTTCAGTTCCCAGTCCCTAACCAGGGCCACTGCTGCCCCAATTATTGTCTTTTCCCTAATGTTACAGAACTGAATTGTGCATTTTTAGAAGAGAAGGAGAAAAAATTCAATGCTAACAGGATAAGCGTACAGTAATATAATATAATATTAATATAAACATAAAAATTTTATACAACATAAAGAAAGAATCCAAGTACAGTAATTCCTTATTTTGCCTGGTTTCCTCTGTCAGTACTGAATATCATGTTTTAACACATGGACCATAAGTTACGAATAAAATGACCCCAGGAATGAGCCTTTTTTAAGATTTCTCAAAAGAACTTCAGCTCAAATGTGAACCAACTGTGATTGGTTGATTTAAATACATTCAGAATCAGAGTTTTTTTCTATACTAATTCTGGAGGTTTTGCTGTCCATCAGCGTATCATTGTCAGTAAATTTATTTCTAGTTTATTTTCATTGAGTGACTGTACATTCACACTAGCAGACCACAGAGTGACAGGCTGCAAGTCATTTTGTGTCAGAGTGATTTGTAGTTGTGACAACAAATCAAGTTATGACATCGTGAAGCAACAACATAAATGATTTGCTCAAACAAATTCTTTAGACTTATAATAGACTCTGGAGAGCAAGATGCCCAGGATCTACTTGCTGAACTTTGTGTTCCTAACACATTTTTCACATTCTTGTCAAAAGCTGAATAATGTAAAAAGTTTTACATAATAAGAGCTGCCAGAAACACACCCAGGGAAGACAAACTCAGGTGACATTGGTGAAAGAAGGATTTTAGGTCTTGCATCCACTAAATGGATTATATAATGTGTTAAGCCATGTGTTTTTAACCCAGGAAAATTATTTTTATAAAAAATGTTTAAATACAAATTTTAGTTAAATTTATAAATACATTCATAAATAAGGTATTATTGCTCTCAAATTTTCACTGGTTAATATTGAAAGAAACAATGTTGGAGATGGAGCTGCCAGGAAAGAGGAATAGAGGAAGACCAAAGAGGAGGTTTAGGGATGTGGTGAAAGAGGACCTACAGGTGGTCAGTTTGAAGGAAGAAGAAAGAGGAAAGAAGAAATGGAAGAAATGGAAATGGATGATCCACTGGTGTGACCCCTAAACGGGAGCAGCCTAAAGAAGAAGAAGAGTAAACATTTATTTCACAGGCAGAAATCAAGTTTTTTTTTTTTTTTTTTTACTGTATCTTCGTGTCTTGTCCCAGGTCCTGTCCTTTGTCTTCTCTTTATGTGTCAATACCCCATTCCCATCCCATGCCTCCTCCTGCGCCTGCTCCCCAGTCTGGCCCTGTTTCCCGCTCCTGTTTAGCCTCTGCTCCCTTGTCCCATCCCATGTTACTGTCTAGCCCATTATCTCCTCCTGTAACTGCCCCATACTCCCATCCCGTGTCCAGTATAGTGTATGCTCCCCGGTCCAGTCCTATGTTAATAGGACTGGACCGGGGAGTTAATAGGAATAGACCATACACTAGGCCTCCCCAGTTCCTTGGTCCTATAACACAGTCCTATCACCTTCCTGTACCCCAGATATGTCCCTTGTCAACCCCTGATAGTGGGTCCAGCCACGTGCCTGCAAAAGGTGGGCTGTTTAGTTTTCTGGCTGGGCTCCCCAACCATCACTGTGTTTCTGTTCACTCCTGTTTTGTTGGCTTAAGGCTCTATTTTGGTTTGGTTATGTTGCCCGGTGTGCCTCATTAGTCTAAAAGTTTATAGAGCTCAGTGAGTCAGGGCAGAGCTGTCGGTCATTGTTCGTCTGATGTGTCATTGTGATATATGTTTCATGGTTTATGTGAGTATTCTGTTTGGTAAATGCTTGTGTATTACACTGTTATATTTAATAAAATCTGCGATGTGCTGGCGACCTGCCCAGGGTGTGTCTCTGTCCTTTGCCCTGTGTGAACTGGGTTGGACTCCTGCTTAGGACAAGCGGCTCAGAAAATGCATGAATGAATATTTAATAAAATCTCTTTCTTTTACCCAGACTCTACATTTATGTCCTGTCATATCCACCACAGTGTGACATAATGACAACATTCACACAAATGCTACATGTTTTCTGAGATCTCACTGGGTTCTGAGGTTCTTCTTCTTCAACATTCAGCATCAAAAATTCGCTTAAAAAAATCCTGCATTCATGAAATGTTCCATTTTATTTTCTTCCATACCATATTAAAACCATTTTACAAGAACATTCCTGAATAATCACTTAAATATCACTCAAAGATTTCGCGTAACGGTTCAGTGTTTTCTTGATTAAATAGTAAAAGTGTGAGATTTGAATCTGTCCTGTGAAATTCTCTCTCTGGAGCGTGTCTTCATAATGAAATAAACATGCTCATTGTAATATAATCCAAATGCTGGATTTTTCCCAAAAGCAGTAAATCACATCATTTGAATATCAATTTGTCATCTTTTATAGACTTTCTGTTCAACAAATATTTGAAATCACATAAATGATAAGCTGGCAGAAATTCATGATGCTATCTCTCATTTTACGTAAATTCCTCTTTAATGTGTAGCGTCTCCTCTTTTGGGATGAAATTTAGTTATTTTTAAAAATTATATACCCCAAATACATACAAGGGTCAACATGCTTCTACATTTCATGCCATATGGCATTGTAAAGATTTTTTTTACTGGTAGAAGACCCAGACTGGAGATAGATTGTCTAACTAATAACTAAGCACTACTGTCTGAACTACTGCCACACATAATACATTCCAGTCCACTATATCCACTACGACTAATTATGCAAGAGTTATAATTAGTGACTTTACTGGACATGCTTGAATAAAAATTAAGTATGAAATGTTGCTTTGCATTCACCCAGCCTGCATGACCAGTGCGAAAGCACCTCCTGACATCTTTCAAAAAACAAACAAGGGTTTACTTTAACTAGGCATTGCAATGGCAATGCAATTAAAAGAAGCATTTGCTGGTGACATTTGTGGGAGGAGGGAACACCTCAGGAATGTGTATGTGTGTGTATGTGTGTGTGACTGTATGTAAGCAAATGAGGGAGAGATAATTGCACCCTGTGCGACGGGTTGTGCTAGAGGCGCCTTCGTACAGTTTCAGCTGTGACTAATTAGTTGTACTAGAAGAGAAGCAATACACTCATCCTGCAAATATGTGGCTGAGCGAGATACTAGAGAGGCTCAGAGAGTGGATGACTGACCGGATCGCTGGTTCAAACTCAAAGCCCATGGCAGCACTAACAATCAGTGCACACACACACGCTCTCACACACTCTTACATACAAAATCTCATACAGTAGGGTCATTCTAAAGTCTTATAGCAATAATAACATAAATTATTATGGGGGAAACATAAGGGGACTCTTGCTTGGCTAAAAATATGAACAAAAAATGTATTTATAAGCATAAACAATGTTTTAAAATAACAGTGATACAATTATTTAGGCAATATATTAAAATACACATATATGTGTACATAAGAGTACATTTCTACATAAGAGTCTTGCTAAAAAATATTCTCATGCAAATTACACCTCAAAAAAGGAAAATTTCACATGGTGAAGGAGCTTTTTAAAGTTTCCAGGAAAAGGATTATCAAAAAGCTTGAATGGATAAAGCTTTGGAGCCTAAATACCTTTCATAACAATTGGTGTGATAGTATGTCAAAAATGACTAAGCATTATCAGTTCTTAGACTTATGAGGAAGGTAAAGGAGAAAAGTAAACAGTTGCTGAATGCCCTGGAAGCTGCAGGAACTACATTTACCCAGAAAACAATGTGCAGTGAACTTCACCTCAGTCATCCCTGTTTCTACACCCCAAACAAAATGCTGCGGCTGTAAAAAAAAGAGATATGCGTCTTTAAATTGCATGGATGTTTAGACAAATCATGCCTTTGCAGTGTGCTATTCATCATTTCATCATTTTGAAAAACAAAACCATTGAACACTATGAAGTGAAGTATGGTGGTGGGGCATTAGGATAAAGGGTTTTAAATAACAACATGGCAGTCAGTAAAAACAGGAATGGTACAGTGGGTAGCCCTGTTGTCTCACAACGAGAAGGTATTGGGTTTCATTCTCAGGCAGGATTATCCATGTCCTTTCTGTGTGGAGATTGTATGTTATCCCCATGTCTGCGTGGGCTTGCTCTGGGTGCCTTGGTTTCCTCCAACAGTCCAAAGACTTGCATGTCCAGCAGATTGGAGATGCTTAATCATACCTTAGGTGTGGGTGTGTTTGTCTGTCTGTCTGTCCTGTGATGGACAGGTGACCTGTCTGGGGTATTTCCCCTCCTTTTATCCTGTGAGAGGTGGGATAGGCTCCAGCACCCCCCTGACCCAAATCAGAACAGGTGGCTAGGAAAAAGAGTGAGTGAGAGATGAGGGAGGTATAAGCCAGACAATTTTCAAGATAAATTTCAACTCAAGAAAAGGGAAAAAAATCTTTTAACAAGAAAATGATCCCAGCGATGCTCCCAAAAGAATTCAGTCCTACTCAGTCTTCTGACTTGAACCAGATATGGTTCAAATAAGCCAATAGGCTCCAAATCCTACAGCAAAACAAGACTTCACATCAAATTCAAATCCTAATAAAATAAAAACCTCCTTTTCTTACAAACATAATGAAGAGTTAATTTTTACTTTATGGCCTTAACTTCAGAACTCTGTTCTTCTAAGGGCAAAAATATTGCAGGTTGGTCTTGTTTTTCCTTGGTTTTCTGCAAAGCCAGGGCACGCTTTTCTTGTTCATATATAGACGCTCAGATCATGCCAGTGTTTTGTGCCTTTGCATTCATCTCAACCTTTCTTTTTGCCCCGTACAGTTTGTTTGAATGCAGTGGCTTAACCAAACAAAAAATGGAATCTTTACAGGAAACCAAGACAATGTCTCCTTTGTTGTGCGCTCTCTTTGGTTTTGCACTGTTTTATTCCCTCAAATCATTCCACTGGATTTATGGCTGTGGTTTGACGTGTGAAACCACAGATGGGTTATGTAGTATTTCTCCTGGCAAAAGGAGGAACCAAGCAACATAGTGGTGTTTTCAGCGTGAAAGCACAATGCCAAGAAGAGGAAAGGTTAACCATTTGAGGTATATATGGAAAAATCATTGATCGTGTTTAATCACGTTTACATATAATTGACAGCTTTTGAAATGCCATGTAACAAAATACACTGTAAGTGCAATTTAATAAGTGCAAAGTAAAAATAAGTAAAAGTTTACCTTTATCACAGCAGCACAGCTTTGTAGAATCTTTTCTTTGGACATTTCGGAAAAATACTTGTGTCCATTCCCCCCAGCACCCTTTCAAATTTGCAAACAGTTCTCATTTGCTGGTCCAGCTCATCAGTTTTGTTTGAAAGATCTGGAGACCGGGTAGGCCAAGACATAATTTTCTTTTTGCTTTTTTTGTATGTATTATATTTTGCCACATATATATATATATATATATATATATATATATATATATATATATATATATATATATATATATA
>CM029390.1:7541507-7568296 GCA_017165825.1 Hepsetus odoe | reverse complement strand
TGACCTGTAGCACATCTTTCCCAGATCTGTCTCTCTGTCTAGCCAATCGGTAAAGGTCCTTTTCTCCCTCTTTACTGTCCAACCTCTCATACAATTCACCAAACACCTTATCTTTGGCCTTCACCACTGCTTTCTTCGCCCTGCGGTTCATCTCCTTGTACACCTGTCTACTTTCTTCATCTCTCTGACTGTCCCATGTCTTCTTTGCCTCCCTCTTCTTTTGAATACACTCCTGGACTTCTTGGTTCCACCACCAGGTTTCCTTATCCTCTTTCTTCCTTCCAGATGTCACACCAAGTACATTTCTAGCCGTCTGCCTTATAACTTCTGCAGTATTTTCCCAGCAATCTGGTAGCTCTTCAATACCTCCCAGTGCCCGTGTTAACTCCTGCTTGAATTCCACCTTACAGTCCTCCTCCTTCAGCTTCCACCACTTGATCCTCAACTCTGCCCTCACTTTCCTCCTCTTCTTGACCTCCAAGGTCATCCTACAGACCACCATCCTATGCTGTTTAGCTACACTCTCCCCTGTCACTACTTTGCAGTCTCTGATCTCTTTCAAACTGACCCTCCTGCAAAGAATATAATCCACCTGTGAGCATCTTCCTCCACTCTTATACGTCACCCTGTGCTCCTCCCTCTTCTTAAAATAAGTATTAACTACAGCCATTTCCATCCTTTTTGCAAAATCTACAACCATCTGACCTTCAGCATTCCTCTCCTTGACACCATGCCTACCCATCACCTCCTCATCACCTCTGTTCCCTTCACCAACATGACCATTAAAATCTGCACCAATCACCACTCTCTCTCCCCTGGGTACACTCTCTATCACTTCATCTAACTCACTCCAGAATTTTTCCTTCTCTTTCATCTTACAACCAACTTGTGGAGCATAAGCACTAACAACATTCATTATCACACCTTCAACTTCCAGCTTCAAACTCATCACCCTCCCTGACACCCTCTTCACTTCCAAAACACTCTCCACATACTCTTCCTTCAGGATAACACCTACTCCATTCCTCCTTCCATCCACACCATGGTAGAACAGTTTAAACCCCCCTCCAATACACCTGGCCTTACTACCCTTCCATCTAGTCTCTTGCACACACAAAATGTCAACCTTCCTCCTCTCCATCATATCAGCTAATTCTCTACCTTTACCAGTCATGCTGCTAACATTCAAAGTCCCTACCCTCACTTCCACTCTCCTCTCCTTCTTTCTCTCCTTCTCCCTCTGGACATGCCTTCCTCCTCTTCTTCTTCTTCTTTGGCCAACAGTAGTCCAATTTCCACCAGCACCCTGTAGGCTAACAGCACTGATGGTGGTCGTTGTTAACCCGGGCCTCGACCGATCCGGTATGGAATTCTGTATCATTGTCCGCATATTGACTTGGCAAAGTTTTACACCGGATGCCCTTCCTGATGTAACCCTCCCCATTTACCCGGGCTTGGGACCGGCACGAAGAAATACACTGGCTTGTGCATCCCTAGTGGCTGGGTTATAATGACTCTTTATTATTATGTAAAAAATACAATACTTTCCTGAGATGGGGTGCATGGCATTGTGGGCTGCTCGATTTTCATGCTGAAACTGAGAGCACTTAGTGTTGGACCAGAAAAATATCTTTTGCTTTTGACCCTGTTGACTATGTGTAAGAAAACATCAGCAAGTAAACAAGTTCACTTTTTTTTGGCAACATCAAACCAAGCATGGAGATGGCAATGGCAGATGCAAATTATAGCATCTGTTCCAAATATTTCTCCGCACCTCAAGGACTTCTGAACTTTATTTCAAACTTCTTTGCCTCTTACTGTGAGGATGTTTTCTAAAGACTTTGTTTGTTCAGCTATAACTGATGGCAGTGCAAAGGAACAGAGGAGAAGCTTGGAGGAAGATGGTGACAATGATAAAGGGGTAGACTGTGTGTGTACAGACTTGACTTTGGAACATTTAATCACTAAATGTAAACTTTACAGGAGAAGGCAAAAGGTTTTATTCTAAATAATTTTAAAGCTTTTTTTTTTTTAATTCACAGTCACTTCATTATCAAACTCGCAGAATGTTATGGGTGTCTTCTGTGTTGAAATGATAAAGAAAAAAAAAAGAAAAAAGAAAAAAAATCGTTTCTTTGGACAGCAGAAATATAAAGGATTCAAACTGGACCTTTCAGAAAGCCTCTAAACTGGCAAACGTAAGATGAGTTGTTACACGGTTTGCATTGGAAATTGCTTACCGTGTAAAAGGATTGGGAGTACGTTAAAAATTTATTCCCAGGACAGATTACTGATTACCTGTTAAAAATGTAATCTGTAACCAGAATCCAAAAGATTGTTATCTCAAAGTAACATAACCTAATTACTTTCCATTACTTTTTGGTTGCTTGTCTATTTTTAACGCAATATGGTAAAATTAAACACAAGAGAAAAACTATTTTAACAAGAAACAACAAGGTAAAGTGCCTGTTTCAGGAAAAGGAAAGGGTCACATATGTATGATCCGTTTTGCATAATCAACAAAATTATGTTACCTTTTGTAACTGTCATTTCATATATTTGATAGGCTAATTAGGTATACGACCGAAACATATATAGTTTGGAATTACAGAAAAGGAATTAAAAGTGTTTGTTTGATGATATGCAGCTGATTGGCACTTTTGGCAACATGTCCATCTCTGCACATTTCCAAGCATGGAAGCTGGGCAGCGGTGGTCTAGTGGTTAGGGAGTTGGCGCCGATTCCCTCAACAGTAGGTTGCCCTAAGGTACCCTTTAGCAAGGTACCGTCCCTGTCACTGGTCCCCGGGTGCTTTCAATAGCTACCCCCAGCTGCACGTGTGTGTATGGGTGAAATGCAGAGGTTGAGTTTTGTTGTGTTGTGCTGTGTTGCGTTTCACAATGGAAGTCACTTTCACTTTCAAAGGAAAGGAAAATCATATGATTAGGCAGAATTTGTATATGGTGATATAGTGGTAGGATATCTCATTTGGACCATGAGGTTTCAGGTTTGAATCCCATCTCCAGCACTACCACCATTGGGTTTTTAAGCAAAACTGTTTATCTCAAGTTGCTCCAGGGAGACTGTCCCTGTAATCAGGAACTGAAAGTTGCTCTGAGAGTGTCTGCTAAATGCCATAAATGTAAATGCAGATATTAACAAGCTTTTGTGCAGATTCACACTAATATATGCATAGAGCAGTGGTGGCCTAGTGTTTAGGGACTAGGCCCCTGGATCAGAAGATCATGGGCTCAAACCCCAGACCAGTAAGTTACCCTGAGTTTACCACTGAGCAGGGTACCGACCCTGTCACTGGTCCCCGGGTGCTTTCAATAGCTGCCCCCTGCTGCACGTGTGTGTATGGGTGAAACGCAAAGGTTGAATTTCATTGTGTTGTGCTGTGTTGCGTTTCACAATGACAAGTCACTTTCACTTTTATATGTGTATGTGATATATCTATAGTATAGTATATCTTAGTATTTCTATTTGTCTGTTTAATTTAAATAGGTCTAGGCCGACTAGATCAGCCAGTCAACATACAAAGTAGGATTAAATTCATTGTTTTACTAAGTTCAAATATCTGTAATTGCACTCGCCTTAACAAGTATTAAACATGCTATAGCCTTTTTTCCCCTTTTGACTGATCCAGTTATGGGTTACCAGAACAAACCACCTGTCTCTGTTTCTTCTGGTCTTTTGAATCTTCCCCCTTTAAAAACAAACAAACAAAAAAAAACTACTGCATGTCCTCTCTCACGACATCCATAAACCTCCTATTTGGCCAAACAAGTTTTAAACATGCTGTAGCCTCTTTTCTAGCAGCTCCATTCTGGCAGCTCCATCCTCAACATCCTTCTCCCAATATAATCCTCGTCTCTCGTACATGTCCCAACCAATGCAATCTCACTTCCCTGACATTGTCTCCAAATTGTCTCACTGGAACTGTCCCCCATTCCTAATCCTGTCCATTCTTGTCACTCTCAATGCAAGTCTCAGCATTTTTAACTGTGTAATCTCCAGCTCCACTGCTTGATTTATGTCAGTACCACTGTCTCCAACTCTTAAATTATAGGAATACCCTTATATGGCATAGGTTGGAATGTGAGGAGAAGAGTGACAGGAGTGACCTGTGAGAGACAGACACCAGCAAGAGTGAAGGGGAAGGTTTACAGGATGGCAGTGAGCTATGTTATAAGAATTATTTTTTTCTCCTCCATTTCACAACCAACTTTGCACTGCATAAGCACCAACAATTTTCACATTATCATTATCACATTAGTCTCAGTAGGGTTGATCAAGTCATACACACTGCTGTCATAAGCTGAGAGTGAGCAGCCTATCAATAATTGATAAGCAATTAGCTAGCATATTTTCTAAGGTACCATATGTACTATCCAAACATATACATTTGCCTTTGTTTTCTTATACAGACAGGGATTCTGGAAGGAAAGTATGGTGACTGATCTTGTGGAGAGGCACAGAGAAGAGAGGGATGGCAAGTGGTCTTTTAAATGAGTGAAAGTAATAATACAGAAGTGAAAGAGGAAGTGAAGTGAGAAAAAGACAAAGAGGAGGGAGAGATAAGGATAACATCTTCATTTATGTGTACATCATGCCAAAGAGAATTGATCTTCTCTGCCTCTTACTCTGTTTCTGTCATTGCCTCAGGTTCTAATACCCCCACCCTCCACCACACACACACACACACACACACACACACACACACACACACACACACACACACACACACATTTCTTGTCTTTCTATCTTTCTGTTACTTGTCTGATAGCCCTATAGCCCTCTGGGTTTTTGTGTCCTGTGCATAAAGGTCAGGATTGTTTGTGTGTGTGTGTGTGTGTGTGTGTGTTTGTGTTTGGCACTAGCTCTATATCTTCATTTACTAATGTGTTAAAATGCCACTTAACACAAACTGGTGGCCTTCACTAAGAGAAAAGGTCAACACATACAAACATGCATTGAGGCTTGGCCAGAATTGAAATTTGGCTAAAAAAAAAAAGAAAGTTTACTTATAATTAACACTTTACTCTGTCAATATCAAATCTTTGGTTTACTGGATAATTATCCTTTATTTTGATTTCTTTTAGTGTAAAAGGGATGGGCCTGAACTTCCCCTTCATGACTTTATGTTTATGTCTAATTAAAATCACAACACACCACAAAAAAATCTATGTGAAAAAAAAAAAAAAATCAACAATTTACAATTTTACATCAAGCCTAAAAATGTGCTCCTGTTGTGCTGTTTTCTCTTTTAAAGATTCTGCAAAAATAGTGTAAATGACTCATGAATATGCCATCACATCATTAGCAATAATTACGACAAGATGCACTGGTACAGCACTGTGGCATCACAGCAAGGAGGTACTGAGTTCGATTTTCAGTATGGTTGGCCTGGGTGGTGTTTGTTCTCACTGTGTCTGAATGAGTTTCCTCCTGGAGCTCTGATTTCCTCTCACTGTCTTACATCAGGTGGATTGGAGATGCTAAATTGCTCCCTAGGTGTGTCTTTGTTTCTAGTCTGGCAACCTGTCCAGGGTTTTCTCTGGTGAGATAAGTTTCCCCACCCCCATGACCCTGTTCAGGAAAAAGCGTCACAGAGAATGGATGGATGGGTGTCAAGTGTATTATATTTTGTATGGGTTATGTTGTGTAGGTTTTTTTTTTTATTGCATTTAACAGCAATTTATTTACTTACTATATATTTAATAAATGCATAGACATTTCAGTGTAAATATGTAAAGATGACACTACAGTCTAAAGAAATTTATAAAATGTGATGGAAATGTTCAAAAATTATAGGCAGGTCATTAAATGGTTAACAGATGGATCGCTTGTATAAATTGCAGTGATATAGGTAGACCCCCCCCACATACACACACACGCACACGCACACGCACACACACGCACACACACAAAACTCAACCAATTCTTTGTTTTTTACCTTTTACCTTTCCCCTAGCTCGACTTAAATCCCCACGCCGAATGTGTGTGTTTATGTGTGTGGGTACACATGTGTGGGTGATTTGATGGGTTGTGGTTTATTACTGGGTTGGTGGCTCTGACGTTAGTGCCACTAACAAGTGGCTAGGTCATGTGGGGAGCTCTTTGACAAACAGCGCTAATTGGGGGAGCTCTATTTATAGTTCACAGCCCACCTTCAAGGTTAGCAGGATAAGTCTGCCTGTGGTCCATAGGGGCAAGCTTCTCACACACACACACACACACACACACACACACACACACACAATCTCTCTCTCTCTCTCTCTCTCTCTCTCTCTCTCTCTCTCTCTCTCTCTCTGTGTCTCTCACACCCACACACTCACACACACAAACATCCTAAATTCCCAAGATAAAGCCAGCAACTAATGGTAGCACAGGTTAAACTAGAAGAGTGAGATGGGAAGTGAAAAATGTGTTGAACAAGAGTATACATAAAATAAAAAGGAGATCGAGAGAGAGGGAGTGAGAAAGAGAGAGAAGGAGAGAGGGGGAAAAAAACTGTGGTGTCTTTATCTGCAGCTTTAGCTCCCGCTGTTCTCGCATTTCATTAGCTGCAGAGGCTCGTAGGATTGTGCATTAGGCCTTTAATTTAGTGGATAGCCAGGGGCTGCCTCATGCTCCACTGAGCTCTGACACACACACACACAAACTGGGAGAGTGTGAGAGAAAGGCCCTCAGAATGGCCCTGAAATCTGAGAGCATGGCTGACCAATAATATTGCAAAGGAAAATACAGAGAAAATTCAATTTTGTGTTTTTGAATTTTGATTAAGGATGAAAATGCTATATATTATACAGAACCTAATATTATGGAATCCAGATTACTCTATAGGCCTTCACTGTGGTCAATGGTTGTCCAGTTGTCCAGAGATAGTATTACTGCACTGTTACTTACACTGTTACTGTTACTTGTATTTGAGAATTCACCACTATTTTTATTTTACATTACCTTCCCAATGTCAAGACAAATTCCAGCTTAAAGCAACATTAATATTTGCAAGAGACAATGCCTTGGTGTAATCATATGTGTTTATTACAAAGGACAAGACGTAATAAGACGTAGATGACATAAAAGATATAAAAAGTCTAAACAGCACACACAAAGCCATGGTACAAAGTCACAAAAAATGTGAAAAGGGGTGTACTAAATGAGTGTAAAATATTATTAAACAGGTTTTAATGTTTTTAATTGCTATTAAATTACCTTAATATGGCATAAGGTTCATTTAGCTTTGGATATAAACAGCTGGTTTAAGTGTCCGTTTACTTTTAAACTCTGAAAAAAGAATTCCAAACTGAAAAAAAATGGGATAGAAGTCAAATTTTATTAAGCAACAAATATTAATATGAAAAATGTATTCAAAATTTCTGTGTAGCACCATTTTTTGGAAGTTAACAATGACTGCCATCAGTACTGTTAGCCTAAAGGGCTTACAGCATGGATCTACAGATGCGATGTTTGCTCTGAGGGTGTCGATGGAGAAGTACAGAGAAGGTCAGAAGGAGTTGCCTTTGTGGACTTGGAGAAAACATATGACAGGGTGCCTAGAGAGGAGTTGCAGTTTTGTATGAGAACCTGGATAGGTGGAGATCTGCTCAGAGAGGAGAGGAATGAAAGTGAGTAAATCAAAGACAGAATACATGAGTGTGAACAAAAGGGAGGAAAGTAGAGTAGTTAGGATACAGGGAGTAGAAGTGACAAATATGGAGGAATTTAAATACTTGGGATCAACAGTTCAGTGTAATGGTGAGTGTGGAAAAGAGGTGAAGAAGAGAGTGAAGGCAGGCTGGAATGGGTGGAGAAGAGTGGCAGATGGGTACCAGCAAGAGTGAAAGGGAAGGTTTACAGGACAGTAGTGAGACTAGCTATGTTGTAAGGGTTGGAGCCAGTGGCACTGACAAAAATACAGGAGGCGGAGCTGGAGGTGTCAGAGTTAAAGATGCTGAGATTTTTGCTGGGTGTGGCGAGGATGGACCGGATTAGAAAGCAGTATATTAGAGGGACGGCTCAGGTTAGATGTTAGAGAAGCAACGGAAACGGATGATCTGCTGTGGAGACTCCTAAACAAGAGCAGCTGAAAGACAAAGAAGAAGAAGAAGCTATGAAAATGAGTGAGTGAGAGTATGTTATTATATTATATTATATTATATACCTGTTAATTGCACTATATGCAGAAAATTCTACAAATATTTAGGATCAGAACATCAGTATCAACTATTGGTAAACATTGGTTAGGTCAACACTGTGTTAAATAATAAAAAAAAAAAAAAACTAAAAACATAAAAACATTAACCCACATTTTGCAATTAATGTAATCTGCATATAGTTGCTATGTCATTTAATGTCATGCCAGACTGTGGTTCGAGAGAATGAGCCAGCGAAGGAGTTGAAGTGGATGTGTGTGTGTGTCAGTGGCATTGACAGCAGTGTTGGACATATCAAAGGCAGTTGAAAGCTCTTTAGCCCCTACAGGAAGAGAGAGTCAGGGTCCAAGCCTATACGTCACTCAAGACTTCCATTTACACCGGTGACAGATCAAAAGGCCTTTGTGTGTGTGTGTGTGTGTGTGTGTGTGTGTGTGTGTGTGTGTGTGTGTGTGTGTGTCAGAGAGAGAGAGAAAGAAAGAGAGAGAGAGAGAGAGAGCAGGGAGCAAAAGAAGCTTGCATCCATGGGTCATGCTAATGTAAATACTGTGACAGAAATGTAAGTGTTCACACCTTTAACATTAAATCACATATATACACTCACATACACTAAACACTAGTCACACATACAAACTATCAGCCACACACAACACAAACTGAATGAATGATCTGAATACTTATACTGTTCAGTAATGCACTGTGCACCACTCTACACTGTTCAGCATTGTACTGTGTATCGTCCTACACTGTTCAGCATTGTACTGTGTATCATCCTACACTGTTCAGAATTGTATTGTGTATCGTCCTACACTGTTTAGTAATGTACTGTGTACTGATCTACACTGTTAATTGTCATACTGTGTACAACCGTACATTAGTCAGTGTTGTATTGTGTATTGTCCTACACAATTAATTTCAAATTTGCACATTGTTATTTGTATTGTACTGTAAACTGCCTAATACTTTTCACTATTGTGCTGTGTCCTTATCTACACTGTTTATTATTGTAATGTGTATCGTCCTTTACTGTTTATTATCGTACTGTTTATTGCATACACTGTTCAGTATACTGTGTACTAATATACACTACTCAGTATAGTACGCTGTAGTGCCCTACACTGTTCAGTATAGTAATGTGGACTGATATACACTGTTCAGTATAGTACTGTGTACTGATATACACTATTCAGAATAGTATGGTGTAGTCCTCTACATTGTTCAGTATATTACTGTGGACCGATATACACTGTTCAGTATGGTACTGTGCTGACATACATTGTTCAATATTGTATGGTGTACTTACATACACTATTCAGTATTGTACTGCATACTGATATAAAATGTTCAGTATTGTACTGCATACTGATATAAACTGTTTAGTATAGTACTGTGTTCTGATATACACTGTTCAGTATTGTGCAACATACACATTGATGAATGTTACCAAAAACAGTGGGCTTTTCTTGGAATGATCAATCTGAAAGGCAGCTTTGAAAGATATATTGCTTGGACAATTGTGATTGATTGTAATAATTGCTTTTTGTAATTATATTATTTAATAATACATTCTTATTTTATTAATTACTTATTACATCTTAACCATGATGTATTTTGAGAATGTTTTGGCTTACAACAATTTTTAGATCGTTCAATCAAACTGATAAACACACAAATACTCAGAGCCACCCATTCACTCTATTTTTGGATTGGCTTTGGATTGGTGGACAAAGCTTTGGATTGGTGCTGACCTCTCTCCGCTAGCCTGATATGTTCTGATGGTTTGTCTTCTGCCCTTCCTCCCCTTTATAACCCCTCCCCCACTTTACTAAGGGAGCCCTCTGCCCCTTATCCCACCCCCCTCACTCAGATCTGAGCTGGGCCCCCTCAGGTCCTCCCAGCCCACGTCTGCCTCTTTCTGACACGGGGTGGGGTGGGATGGGGGTAAGGGAGGGAGGTAGGGAGCTGCAGAGAGAGGGGGGATTCTTTTCCTTTGTTTCCTGTCACAACACAAGTTTCATCAGGAGACTTGGCTTCTGACCTGCTCAGTGAGAGGGAGGGTGTGTGTGTGTGTATGCTTATGTGTGTGGGTGTGTGTGTGTGTGTGTGTGTGTGTACATGAGCATGTGTGTGTGTGTGTGTGTGTACTGGCTTTTGACCCACTCAGATTGTGTAGAGAGTCTTTTTTCAGGGGGAAAAATCTTTCCAGTGCATGCACGCGTGTGTGTGTGGGTAACATGTGACTGTGCACTTGCAGAAATTACATCTGTGACTCTTACTGAAAGTGGAATAATATTACAAAGGTTTCAGTGCATTCATATGTGTGTGTAAGTGTGTGAAATCTCATGAAAATGAGTGTGCGCATGTGTGTGTTTATGCTGGCTTTTGACCTGCTCAAATTGTGTAGCACAGTGCTAAGTCACAAGAACTCTTACAAATGTTTTGTGTGTGTGTGTGCGTGTGTGTGTGTGTGTGTTTGCAAGCGTGGTTTTGTGTATGTGTATGTGTTTGCACAGAACGAGGTTATGGTTTCAGTGCCTGCTCTTTAGGCTTCATATCTACATCATGTTGCCTCATATAAATATATATCAGAAATGTTTAGCCTGTGTGCATGAACTTTCAAATGTATGTGTGTGTGTGTGTGTGCGTGTGTGTGTGGCAAAAGGCGAAAGGCCCATCTGTGGCTTCCATCAGGGAGGGGGGAGCCCCTGCTGAGACCACTGTCAGAAGCCGGACCCCCGGCTGCCCATCACAGACACAGGGGCGAGGGGTGGGGGTGGGGGGGTTTGTAGAGATGGAAGAGAGAGGGGAGAATGAGAGAGAAGGAAGAGAGAAATAAAAAAATTGAATGGGTGGTTGAGCGAGTGAGAAAGAAATAGCAAAAGCAGTGCAAAAGAGGGGGGACTTGAGAGAAAGGGAGAGAGTAGAGGGGAGACAGAATTGAGAGATGGGAGAGAGAGAGAGAGAGAGAGAGAGAGAGAGAGAGAGAGAGAGAGAGAGAGAGGGAGAGAGAAAGGCAGCAGGCGAAAATGCACACTGAGGGATCAGTGCATTCCACACTCAGAAGCAGAGGGGAAGGGAGATAATGGTTTCAGAAAGAAAAGGCAGAGCCTGTGCTGAATGAATTTGTACAGGAACAGTGTTGACAACAGCTGATATAAGAGTGTCGCAATTGGACAAATTTGTCAGTCTGCTCTCTGACAAATCAGCCTGAGATTTTCAAGAGAGAATGGGGGAAAAAAAATCACAGAACAAAGACCAAAGCATTTGCAGGAAACTGACGTAATTTCAACAACTGTGAAATATTGGAATTGGAAAATTGTCAAAGCAAAGGCCAGTTTTATCCAAATGCAGATCCATTTTGAATAAAATTGAAATTGGGGTGTATATCTAATAAGTTACTAATAACTAATAAGTGTTTTCTACATGCAGATAGACCTAAGCTTATACCAAGACATTTGCCATGACTAAGATGTGGGAGCCTCCGAGAGCCTAAAACAAAAAGGTACATGGTGGTTCACCATTGGCTCTGTAATTTACTCCAGCTTAATTCATATCCAGCTGTAAAAATGTATGTTAAATTCTAGGTCCAGGAAAATAATGATGCCTGAGCAGGAAAAGCCACTCTTAGTTTATGAAATTTGTCTAATGGTGCATTGGCCTATCAGTGTCTATGGCTCTAGATAGGAATTTTTGCTCAGAGAGAAAAGGAGGGTGTTGACTTTGTACCCTTTTATCCCCTCAAAAAGAATTTGCAGCACAAGGAAAAGCATGGACCTGGTATCTACTTGGGAATTCTAATTTGTTTAAATTAGAAAAAGTCTAAAATAAAAATGTAGTTAACAGCAATTTTCCTCCCATTAGATTAGAAGGCGTCAAAAACATGGCTATGAGTGCACATACACACACACACACACACAAATGCACATGCACGAACAGACGCTCAGACACAGCTGGGCAGTTCTGGCCTGCTTCTGGTCAGCTTGAAGGCCTGTAGGCAGTGGGGCGCGTCTGTCAGTGTGTGACGGATTGATACGGACACCCGTGGCTCTCCAACGCACCCCTTCCTCAAACCCTGCTCACACACATGCACGTTCACACACAGACAGACAAGTTTGTATTCCTGTCTTTGTTTTCCTCTGTGTTGTTGCTGCTCTGCCTATATTTGGGCTGCAAAAATGGACAGCCTAATTTCTTTAAGCTGATTGTAGTTATATGTAAGCAAACTCAAATCATTTTTTTTTCTGTTCGATTTCTTAGTCATATTGTGTTGCAGCAAAATGGGAACTGGGTGGATTTAAAACAAGTTTCTCTGATTGGGTGCTTTAAAACTTTTAGAGGGCAGCTATGAGCAATTTCTGTTGATGTCGCTAAGAATCTACTCCTAGTAGAATGTATGGTTGGATATTTTTTCTATGTAATCCTACCTGACTTTACACATGATTCTGAGTAACTGTAGACACTTGTGAAAACATTTGCACAATCGCAATGCAGGATATCCTTTCACACCAGTACAACTCAGTGTTAGTTGATATTAAATATTGAAGGAACAGTACTTGTTCAGCAGCATTTCTAAGCTTTGCAAGGTATATTATTAGAGAATATAGCCATATAAAGTTGTATTTTCTCCATAGTGTGCAACCCAAGCCTAACTGACATCTAATCTCAATTGTAACCATTGAATTCAAGATATTTTTCTATGGTTTCTGAATAAGCTGCATTTATAGCAAATATTTCCATGCAAGTGCCAGCAAAATGCTCTTACAGCATCAGTGTTTCCAGTGTTTTCCATTTGGGCATACATTTAGACCCCACAAAGCGCTAAATACATGGCTGCAGACACACAAACACATTCATACCCTGCTGCCTGTGCATGCCTGCTGGGCATGCTACATGAGAATGACAGAACGCGTGTGTGTGTATGTATGTGCATGTATGCATGCCTTTTCATGACTGACCATGGGTGTGTGTGAGCAGAGAGATGTTGTTTGGATGTGAACGTTCTTGCATCAGATGCATCTTGATGCTGTCCATTCCTTTAATTTCAAATTCAGGAATTCTAGGATGTTGCATGAAGTCTTCTATATTGTAAACAATAGATGATTTTAATTTGCAGCAAATGGCAAAAATTATTAAGCAATTTTTTTCTAAATAAAACTCTTTCCAGTCCAGATTCAGCTGGTTTACTGGATAGTGGTTAAATTGGAATGTACCAGTATGGTGCTATCCCAATATTCCAATTCTATGGTGGTATTATTGTCTGTAATTTCATAAAATTAACTGCCTCTGCCATCCATGCCCAGGAGCCCAAAAATGCACAATTGTGTATGTAGGAAAGTCCTCACTCTACACCCTTACATTGTAATCACTCACGGAGCTCATATAATGGAATTGCAGTAAGCAGTGAATTAACAGCCATTTGAAAAAGATGCAAGACCGGATTGCACGTGCTGGTCCTCCAATAACTATTGAAATCATGAGTCCTAGTTAGTGAGTGGAACTGGACATGACTAGATTAAGGAGACAATTGATCCAAATGACAAAAAAATGTTTCAATAACAAATAACCATGTTTAAATAACAATGTTACATTGTATAATATTATACAATTATACTATACAACATTCAATTATCAAATGTTTTATTACATATTTAAAAACATTGTATTCAATTTGTGCAGTATTTTAGGTGCTTAAAAAATAGTAAAATATACCATAACATATCGTTCAAAAGAATGGGATAAATAAAATGCAATTGAGAGAGAAAGAGAGCATGCATCGTTAAGAAGGGAACTAATCCAAGCTAATTAAGTCTCTTCATGACAGCACAGTCAGGGATGACTGAGTTTTCAAATGGCTCCTCCTTCAGATGCAGGCCTGCCAGCTAGCATGCTCACTCTGAAGGTGAGAAGCGTTACATTTCTTCCTTGTTCCCCTCTGTTCCTGTAACTTGTTTTGTTGCTTTCCAAGCTGTTGCAGGATACCCTGCTAGGAGTTGCTCACGGCCCATGTAAATTCACCATGATGTGAAAATGGTGTGTGGCTTATGTGACAAAAGTGTTTGAGTACATCCTTTAATTTAAAGTTTAAAACATGTAGAATATGCATATGCTGGTGGAGCTGGAGGTTTTAAACACCTCAATGTCGCTGCTGGGTTGAGAACCATCTACCAGCCCAAGAGCATAACACCAACATTGGGCCATTGCACAGAAACAGTGCTGAGAACGATCCATCACCATTTAATTAACTTATTAATATTTTGGATAGCTGAGGCCCTTTTCATGGATGCATGGGGCAGATTATGGTTTATAAATTGCCAGTCAAAGTACTTCTATTCCTGTCTCTCTTTCAATGCCACTGAAACGTTTTGGGACAGCAGAGGCCTAGTGAATAGGCACCAGGCCCCAAGGATCAGAAGTTCATGATAAGAAGGTCAAATCCCGGACCTGAGGTAACCTTGTGCAACCTTGAGGTACCATCCCATCACTTCTCCCCAAAAGCCAGATGTATGGCTGCCTCCTGCTGTATGTTGTGTGTGGGTAAATTGCTGAGAAAGATTTAGTAGTGGTTTACTGTGTGCTGAGCTGTGTATTCACAATGAGAATGTATAAATGTAGTCACTTTCACTTTACTTTAGCTGTGGGACAGTGACTAAGTGAGGTTAAGACCAAATAAAGTAAACATTAAACATGGATCAACTATCTGATAGTTAAACTTTGTGGTTCTAACTGTGACCTGAAATACTATTGACGAAGTGAAAATGAAAATTTGTCTTTGTGATTATGCCGTGAAACATGGCAAAATGCAACCTCTGCTTTTCACCCATATACAGAGGATTTGAACCCACAACCTTCTGGCCTTGGGGCCGCCACTGTCCCTAAATGGCTTTCCTGATGGATTAGTCAGTATATCTAAATATAGACAGCATACATCCTTCTCTAGCATACTCATCAATACTAATATTGATACAGTTATTATATCACTTACTGCATAAGTGATAGTCCTCTATATGATGGACCTTTCTGATAAAATGACCAATTTTCATAATAAACTGGTTAACATTTACATTTATGGCATTTAGCAGATGCTCTTATCCAGAGCGACTTACAGGTCCTAATTACAGGGACAGTCCCCCTGGAGCAACTCAGGGTTAAGGGTCTTGCTCAAGGACCCAATGGTGGTAATGCTAGAGGTGGGATTCGAATCGGGAACCTCTGAATCCATAGGTCCGTAGGCAAGTACCCTACCACTAGACCACCACCACCAAGATTCTGTAATGTGCTGAAAGCCTGTTCATTTTAGATGTCCTGTCATATGATATTGTCACATGTATTTGCATGCACTCTCTTCTTCACCTATCTTCCACAATTGCTGTTACTCTGAATTGTTGATCCCAAGCATTTAAATTCCTCCACCATTGTCACCTCTACTCCCTGTATCCTTACCACTCCACTTTCCTCCCTTTTGTTCACACTCATGTATTCTGTCTTTGAATACATGAGTGTATTCACTCACGTTCATTCCTCTCCTCTTTAGAGCATGTCTCCACCTCTCCAGGTTCTCCTCAAGCTGTTCCCTACTCTCGCTACAGATCACAATATCAGCAAACATCACGGGGGGACTACTGTCTAATCTCATCTGTCAGCCTGTTCATTACTATTGCAAACAAGAATGGGCTCAGCGCTGATCCTTGAGGTAATCCAACCTCTACCTTAAATGCATCGGTCACTCCTACTGCAGATCTCACCACTGTCACACTCCCCTCATACCTATCCTGAACTACTCCCATGTGCTTCTATGTAACACCTGACTTCCTTATACAAAACCATAGCTCCTCTCTAGGCACCCTATCAAATACTTTCTCCAAGTCCACAAAGACACAATGCAACTCTTTCTGACCTTCTCTATACTTCTCTATCAGCACTTCAGAGCAAACATTGTATCTGTAGTGCTTTTTCTTGGCATGAAATCATACTGCTTTTCACTAATCATCACCTCTTGTACTCCTGTCTACTTTCTTCATCTCTCTGACTATCCTACTTCTTCTTCGCCTACCTCTTCTTCTGTATACACTCCTGGACTTCTGGGTTCCACCACCAGGTTTCCTTATCCTCCTTCTTCCTTACAGATGTCACACCAAGTACCTTTCTAGCTGTCTGCCTTATCACTTCTGCAGTAGTTTCCCAGCAATCCGGTAGCTTTTCAACACCTTTCAGTGCCCCTGCCTGAATTCCACCTTGCAGTCCTCCTTCTTCAGCTTCCACCCCTTGGAAGGCTTCTTCAGCTTCCCACCCCTCCTCAACTCTGCCCTCACTTTCGTCCTCTTCTTGACCTCCAAGGCTATCCTACAAACCACCATCCTATTCTGTTTAGCTACACAGTTGTTAGTTAGTTGTTAGTCACTAATGTATTTGCAAATATTCACATAAGTTCAGGTTTTCGAGAATTGCGTCTCAAAAATGTACTTGTATTGTAGTACTTATATGTACTCCTTTGTAGATTTATTTTAGTCTAATATTAAATCTGGGAACAATTAGAAACAGGAGATAATTCTTTATAAAACATGAATTATAACAGATGACACAATGTCAATTCTAACATGGAAAGTTGAAAAATGCTGCAAAATGTTTCATTCAGGTGTATTTAGTCCTACACTTCCATGATTTGAGACTAATCTTGCGATCCTGTCTTTCTTAAGATGTAATCTTTGTGACATTACATCTCTCTGAACCATCACAAAACATATGAAAATTGAAAACGTATTACTCTCATGTTTGGTCCAAATGATGGTGTAACCACTAGACACAGTAATTACAGCTAATTTAGCTCTTATTATGCAACTTCCTGCAGCTCA
Source organism: Hepsetus odoe (assembly GCA_017165825.1). Taxonomy (NCBI): domain Eukaryota; kingdom Metazoa; phylum Chordata; class Actinopteri; order Characiformes; family Hepsetidae; genus Hepsetus; species Hepsetus odoe. The sequence continues at coordinate 7,551,285 of CM029390.1, read as the reverse complement.
TCTCTCTAATGTTCAAGCATATACTGCTGTTGGTGTGTGCATGTGCATGTGTGTGTCAGAACTACTCCCTGATGGGGAATGGAACCACAAATGACTCACACGCATTGATCGCAAAACTAATTAACCTGCTTCATTGCATATCTGAAGATTACACCTCAGTAAATGGATCCATAAACCCTTGAGCTATATATATTTTCATGTGTTTACTTGGGACTGTGTGTATATGTATTTCTGCATGACCCTTAAGGCCTCAGACAAACAAAACTAATTTTGATGGGTTTTCCATTATTATCTGTTTATTGGCCATTTGATGAAATCCTATACTTCAGTTATCACTTGTAAAGCCATATCCATGTTCTTGTGGCAAGCATTTTTACAATTAATAGAACCAGAGGGTGCATAATATTTTTCCCTTTCATTGCTTGTCCCCTTTCTTTTTCATATCTCTCTTTTGATTGCAGTGGGGAGGCATGGCTGTTCAGTGATTAACACTGTTGTCTCCAAGCAAGAAGGTTCCAAGTTTGAATGCCATCCATTGATTATATGTTCTCATTGATTATGCACAGGTTCGCTACCAAGGTTAAAAGACGTCAGTGAGGTGAACTGTAGATGCTAATTGTTAGGTGTGACTGTGAGTGTGGTATTTTTTTGTTTGTATTTTTTTTTATTTATTTGAGCCTGTAACAATATTAAACTTGTTCCCATTTGTTTAATTTAATCTACTTATTCCAAAGAAAAGACAGTTTGTATAAAATTAACCATATTTAGTATATTAGCAGCAACAAGATGATTCTCTGGCAAACTAAAAAGAAAGGAGGGGTAGGTCAGGACACACAAAGTATTGTAAGCTATATGAACAAAATAGTAAAAAAAGCAACATTAACACTTTCGTCCGACTGTCAATCATTTCCTTATCTGTTTATGTTGATCAGGGGTTGTGGGTGGCACTGGAGTGTATCTCAGCTCTCGCAAAATGAAAGGTGGGGAAACCCTAGACAGGTTGTCAACCCATTGCAGGGCAGACACATATTAAAACACATGCACTCACACACTATTACACTAAATAGGAGGCAATTTAGGATCTCCAATCCACCTGATATGCACATCTTTGGACAGTGAGAGGAACCCAGAGAAAAAATGCAAACTCCATACAGAAAGGGCCCAGACTGCACTGCCTGGGAGTCATACCAGGACCTTTTTGCTGTGACGCGACAGCACTACCACAGCACCACCATGCCTCCCTGGCTTTTACCCACCTAGAAAATACTGCTACAACAAATAAGTGTAACCACTAATCTTTTTAGTGACAAATGAACTGATAAAAGGATATTGTTGGTGAGTCTTGTCGTTTGTTTAGTGGTATCTGGACTGATAACGCAACCACAGATGGCTTGCGTCTCTTGTACATTAATATGTGAGTATCCAGCTGTCAATAAATGCTTAGTGTGAGCTTATTTCTCCTTTTCACATTGCTGGCATTTTCAAATATATTGAACTTTTATTAAAGTGATGTTATTATGAGAGTGAACTCTAAAAAATATGATAACCTTTTCATTTTATGTCATATTCAAGTATTTCTATGCCACATACATTTTAACTCATATGCTTCTTGGACTCCCAAAGAATATTACTTTCAAAAGGGGGAAAAATATTGGTGGAGTGTCACTTTTGCTTTCAGTAAACAGCTTTGGCTGTCAATCAGCTGATATGGATACACGGCAGACTGTAAGCAGTGACATCTAGTTTTACTAGAGAGCTGTAAATAACTTTAAGGTGAGGACAAGCTGTGTTAGTATGTGTGTGTGTATGCATGTGTGAAAAAGAGTAAGTAATAGCGGTCATATCAATGCAAACTCCCCAACTTCAGCCTTATTTTTTAATTGAGTTGTACTCACATTTTACTTTTACAGCGTTGCTCATTTGTTGAATTATCTTCTATTATCAAAATTTTTGTGGAGATGTATAGAGATAGAAAGTGGTTTATTCTGTTCTAAGAGACTTTTATAATGAATTTATTTTGCCATTATTTTGCCATTTTCTTTCTAACCCTAACCCTAACTCTCCAAAATAGGTTGGGTGGGAGTAAATTTGGTGTACTTGACTTGACCTCTGCTAAAGAGCCAACCTGATCTGCTGGGCACACACTCCTGATATACAGGTAGCATTACATTATAACAACTTGTTTAGTCAAAAATGTTTGTGTTTTTTTGTGATATGAATGCCTGTGAATCTAGATGTTAAGTTAAAAAAAATCAGCAGTACTGAAATTTATACTTAAATTAACAAACTTTAATTGCTTATTTTCCAGACCTAATGCCAAAAGAGACATTTGTCAAAATTGGACTTTCTGCTGAGTCTATGTCTTTTTCTCTGTTTACCACTCTACAGTTTTTATTTCTGAGTGAGTACCCTGTTCTCTAGCTTTGGGCTATTTTAAATGGGCAATTGCTTTGACGCAGTCTGTATTTAATGGCCTCTCTTTATACTTTCCTCAATTGCCAATGACTCGTGTAATGGCTGATTTTCACACTGAAATGCTTCACAGTCTGGCATAGACTACACAGCTACTGTTAGGGGACAGCGAATGTCTCTAATGTAAGCCATGGTTTTAAGTGGCACCTTTTGACTATAAATGAGGTGTGCTAGGGAAATATCCGGTATAAAAGTTCTTACCTATTTGAAAGCTCCTATTAGCAATTTAGTACTTGACCTTTGAAGCAATGAGCCATATGAGGAGCTTAGAACGTATTGTTTCTAAATCAATGGCTACACTGTTAATTGATATTGGCACATTTTCTGCTCACCCACTGATTTTTGACAATTTTTTGTGACCTTAAGAAAGATGGTCACTCGCAATTCCTCCACTTTCTATTTTCTCCATCTTCTTCTCATTATTCTCCTCTTTTAGTGGGGTCTAATTGCTGGTGTCCAGGGTTTGGGCAGTAAAGATTTACTCAGAGTCATAAAGCACCATCTCCTTTGATTTTATAGATGTTGCTGGTTTGATGATGCTCCTTTATTGGAGTTTTAACAGTTCAACCTAATCTGTAGATCTTAAAACAATTGTTGAAAATGAACATTACATGAATCTAATAATCTTATTGACATCATCTCTGGGATCTATTTAAACACAAATGATTAAGTCCATATTGGAAGTAACCAATAAAGCGAACATAAATCTCAAGTTATCCATGATAGTCAGTTCTCAACTGTTAAATTTCTGTTAAATTAACAGCTGAAACATGTATGTGCATCTTCTTCTTCTTCCTTTTCTTTCAGCTGCTTCCGTTTTGGGGTCGGCACAGCAGATCAACTATCTCCATTTCTTCCGGGCCTCAGCATCTTCCTGCTTCAAATCAACCACCTGCATGTCCTCTCTCACCATGTCCATAAACTTCCTCTTTAGTCTCTTTTCATCATGAAAAAATGAGAAAACATGAAACATCTATGTGCATACTGATACAAATAGTAATATCTGTAAAAGAGCTCTTATTATGCATCCCCTTTTTATTCTGGACTTCATTCTAAAATAGCAGAATATTTATGGGATGATGAATTGAAAGGCTAAAATGTTTGCATTTTATTGTTTTTACCAATCCAGCAGGATGCATTCACAATTTCTATATTTCATCAGCACTGGCAGAAATGTACATGAAATACCATATATCAACATCAGCCTGCAAATCTCATAATGGCAGTTAGTTCAGACCTTGCAAAGTGACTGGCTGACCATCATTGACATCTTTTCAATTAGGGAATAATGGCACTGAGTTTATGTCTTTTATAGCATTACCTTACCTTACTCACCTGTAACCTAGCCATGACAACCAGCTAGCATTATCACAGCATATTAAGTAACAATCCAGAGATTAAGACTGACAACCTGTTTGAATACCAACTTATGTAAGCAAGTTCCAACAGCAACAATACTGCCTCTTTGCTCAATGAAGCCAGCTGTAAGTGGCATTTTGCCATTTTTGAAGGACATCCTGCTTCCATTTTTGGCACACTGCATGGTATAACCAACGCTGCTGTTCCACCTTAATTACTGGAGTGAGGCCAGTTGCCATTTCTGAAAACATGGCCAAAAATACATGAGGAGAATCTAATCCATTAAGTGGAGAAAAGCCAGCACTATTATTTTTTCTCTAATGTTTATAGAGGCATTAGAATTTCAGTTTCAGTTCCGGCTCTTTCTGATGTCTACTGATACTGAACATAAACATGCTCCTTAAAAATGACATGTATTGCTAATTCTGGCCACCTATGAATGTATAAATCCGAAGTTTGTTTCAATTTTAACTTTACAAATTTGTGTTTCAAGTTTAGAAGCCTTTTTGAAAATTCTAATTTGAGTTGCATTGATTGGTAGTTACTATAACTATTTTTCTTTGCAGAGCAAAAACTTTCTAATTTTCATTACAGAATGCCGGAATAAAGCCAAAAATGTTGTATTGGTAGTGATTGATAAACTCAAGGTGATGCTGTACTGTGAGTATTGGCACTGAGTTTGATAACTTAAGGAGCGTAATTTCAATATTGCTGTAATGAGGATCAGCTGGAGATTGGAAACTTAAGAACAATAAACATTTCTATTCATTAAAAATGATTTCTGTCACAACATGTGTCTTTGTGTCAATATATAAGCAGCCAACATTTTGTAAAGTCTTTGAAGGTACTACTTGATCCAGCAGTATGCTCAAATGTCTTTTCTCTTTGAATGTGAACCTACCAAGCCAATCTATACAAAAAAAGACTGCAGTTGCTTTAGCCAATTCCAATCTTGATCAACTTCTCAACAAGCTCATGCAATCTTTCTTTCAGACTTTACTTTCCAGCATGTGCATTCTGTGTAAGTGTGTTCACACAAGAGAACATTTTTAACCTCAGTCACAAGGCACTAGCACTGGTTTAGACTTAGTCATGAGCTCCAAGGCCCAAAATAGGGAATAGCACGCTACCCCCTAAGACATGAACCCCTTTGGTGTTCCAGTTGGCAGAAACACAGTTGTTGAATGAGACTTGCTACTTTTTGGTGGGGTGGGTTTGCTGTGGCTGTTTACTGACAACCCCCTCTCTTACCACTACAGCCCTATATGGGGATGCTGAGGACAGTGTACTAGGAAAGATCTAACAAACCTCTCTATAGTGTCTTTACCATATGTGAAATGCTGATGGTTTGGAAATTGAACTCCTTAACATTTGTAGGATTTATATCACATTCAGAAAATATTTTATTTTTTCAGCTTGTATCAGGATAATACATTCCATACCAACACGTACTGTTAAATATCCATTTTTAAACATTTTTGATGCTGTGCTGGCATTTAAATTCACAAAACTGCTAATCATTTGCTATGAAATGTTTACTGTGTTATTTGTTTCTTGTTTTCTTTGTCTGAAATTTAACAGTTACTTTTATGGACAGTTACTTTTAGAAATTTCTAAATGTTTTATCATTTTTTAAGAACAGTCAAAAATATTTAATATTAATTATTCAGTAAACCTTCTTACTATTTTATTTTGGGCTGTCACTATTACTAATTTATTACTATTACTTTATCCATTAGTTTAAACCAGTTTGATAAATAAAAATAATAATGAAACAATACAAATGGAATTAACAAAACAATAATATATCATGCCTTTAAAATAGTTTGTGTGTTTAAAGTGTGCATGTATGTGTACACCAGGCAAACCTTTTTAAATTCATTCTGACTTTTCAGGTCAAGCCTTCAAATACTGACCAATAAAAATATACCCCTCCTCCCTCACACACCACTTCTTCTTCCCCTATGCACCATTATAGGACATGCCATGGATGGCTTCCACTGGGAATAAAGAACCCAAAATAAAAGTGTGATCATCCCTTTACCACCCTCTGAATCTTGAAATAGAAGGTCAAGGTGAGCTGAGAAAGACATTAGTAGAACAAAACCAACATGTGAACGAATCAGAATGCAAGATTTCAGAACTTCTCAAGCCCTTATTTTGTTAATATGCCTTATAGATTTGTCATTAGTTCATTTTCAGTACCAGACATTCAGTACCAGAGTACAGTATCTACAGTACTGTGCAAAAGTTTTAGGCAGGTGTGAAAAAATGCTGTAAACAAAGTGTTATGTGCACCTGTACTGGGGAAAAGGAAAGACACCTGAGCAGGATCGCCGGGCTGCCTAATCTGCTTCCAACTGATAGAAAACACAGTTCAGACAGACCAGGAGTATGAACAAAACATAAAACTTTATCAAGGAAGAAATCTAACACAAAGCACTAACTCACACAAAGGGGAACAAACACGGAGACACCAGACTAACGAGGGACATTTAAGCACATACTGAACCTGTACGAGGAAAACTGGGGTCTATCTGAATATACGGGACACTGCAATTTAACAAAGAACGTTAGCGCGGAGGCTAATGCTAACCGCTAAACCGCTAACAATAAACGTCTAGCAGAGTTGAACATGCATGCAAACAAGGTCATCATCAACACTGTGGTTCATATGAAAGCAGACAAATAGCAGACTTATCTTAGAATGAACTTTAAGCTGCATCAAGTGGGAAACCAAAATGCCAACGCACCCGCTACACATTGCAATGTTCTATTTATTCCCCCTTGGTATATACACTATTGGTCCCACCAATGGTTCCACTTTGGTGACAATTGCAGCAAGAGGGTCTTCAGTTGCGTTGGCTCACAACACAAAGAATGCTTTCATTTACATTTGCGGCATTTAGCAGACAGTCTTATCCACAGCAACTTCCATGTCCTAAGTACAGGAGCAATTCAGGGTTGAGGGTCTTGCTCAGGAACCCAGTGGTGGTAGTGCTAGAGGTGGGATTTGAACCTGGACCTTCTTGAGCCAAAGGTCCATAGGCAATTATCCTACCACCACCACCCTATAGAAACACTTCCAAAAATGGAAGTGTTAATCATTTATTTTCATCAATCAACAAAATGCAGTGAATGGGCAGTAACACCAAATATTGATTTGATTTAGATTTTTCTTTTGTTCGTTCACTTTGCAATTTGTAAATTGATAAAAATAAACAATCATTATTTATATTTATGAAAGCATTCTTTGTTTTACAGCATTTTTTCACACCTGCCTAAAACTTTTGCACAGTACTCTATCTATCTATCTATCTATCTATAGATGTGGTAGGCTATCAAAAAACAGTCCCTGGCTGAGCCAGAATTTGCTTATTTGCTCTTTAATGAGTCAAATTTGCATTTGAAATGATAAACTCACCAATTTTTAAAAAAAAGATTTTAAGAAATTGTATAATAAACTACTATATTTACTTTAAGAGATTTTTACGTTTTAAAAATACTGCATACACCTTTTAGCGCAGAAGTGTCTCTAGAATTTTTAATTCTGTAATACTTGGCTGACTTATTTTAGATCATAAACCTAATGTTAAGTATATATGCAGTTAACCAGTATGTATTGTCTTGCACCTAATTCAGTAGATTCTGACAAACTGAGACCTGTGTATGCATGAAAGAAAAAGAGAGAGACTGGGATATCTACCCAGTATCAGCAGAATAGCCTTTGTGTTTTCAACACCCAACTCCCAGGTGGTGACAGCTTGCTGCTAAGTGTGGTAATAGCCAATTGATTTTGTTCTCTGTTCTTAGCCCCACATAAATCAAAGAATCTGTCAAGAACTGGGCAGGGAGTGTGTGTGTTGTGTGAGTGTGTGTATGTTCATGTTTGCTCTTGCCTTGCCTAATCTGGATTAGAGGTGTCACAAAAATTGAGACTCATCACAGGTTTCTATGAACTCTTAAAAACTTAGTCCAGTGTCACCCATACACAACATCCAAATTAGGGCTGCAAAGAACAACTATTCAGATTATTCATTCAGTTAATTGTCCAATAAATGATTCATGTGCCTTAATTGGTAATAGCCAATTGATTTTGTTCTCTGTTCTTAGCTTTCTTAACTTTGTTCTCTGTTCTTAGCCCCACATAAATCAAAGAATCTGTCAAGAACTGGGCATGGAGTGTGTGTGTTGTGTGAGTGTGTGTATGTTCATGTTTGCTCTGGCCTTGCCTAATCTGGATTAGAGGTGTCACAACAATTGAGACTCATCACAGGTTTCTATGAACTCTTAAACACTTAATCCAGTGTCATCCATACACAACATCCAAATTAGGGCTGCAAAGAACAATTCAGATTATTAATTGGAATTAATTGTCCAATAAATGATTCATGTGCCTGGTCATGGTCTGAAAACATGACGACGGGTCACAAGGCTCAACATCGGCACTTTATGACAACTGACATTAATCTACATTAACATTTTAAAAGTGTCAGTTGTCATAAAGGCTGCCTCAGTCAATATCACCCTATAAATTATGCCTCCTGGAATAAACATTTATACATGTTTATAGAGGTATAAAGTTATGTATAATGAAACTTTGTTCACTGCCCTTAAGTGTTACTTTTTAAACTGGTATAGTTGAACAGCTAAACTGGTATAGCTTAACTTTAATAGTCTGATAAATTAAGTTCTATATTCCAGTGTTCCAGGATGAACTGAGTATTTTTCTCAGGAAAACTATGTTTACACAGTTTATACAGAAGGTCATAGAGGTCCAAGATTAAAAAGCTTGAAAAGATGCAAAGAATAACCTAAGTTATACACATAAATTGGAGGAAGCACATGCTCAGGCAGTGGTGGCCTAGTGGTTAGGGTGTTAGCCACATGATTGAAGGAGTGGGGGTTCAAACCCCTTCCCAATAGGTTGCTCTGAGGTACCCTTGAGGTGCTGCCCACTGCTGCATGGTGTTTGAGTGTGCATGGGTTAAAAGCAGAAGTCCAATTTTGTTGTGGTTCATTGTCTGCTGTGCTTTGACCTTGCAATGACAAGGGTTGTCACTTTCACTTTATGCTCCTAGTATTGGTGGTATCATGGGAATGAGAGGAGTCCTAGCCAGTGAGTGTAAATTAACACTCATCACTGATCTGGGGAATATGGTGGGTAAACATCTTAAACTGTATGTCATGTTCCTCAAATGATTTCTTTGTCTGAAATGGTGTTTTGTTAAGTACTACGTGTCAAAGTAACATCCACTTGAATACCCACACTTAAGGTTTGCATAGAACATATATTTCTGAAGCCTTTATTGAGTTTCCATATTCCCATGGGGCATCCCAATGCTCCCTTCATTAGATAAGCAATGCACTCACCTGGCTGTCCACTCAAAGCAAAATGTAATTCATTAGAGAAGGCTACCTTTTTTCATTGCTCTGAGGTCCAATTCAGATGCTCACTTGCCTTTTGCAGGCACTTTTGGTGATCTGACTTCTTTTTATCATCACCTTTTTGAGCAATTTGTGCTACAGTAGCTCTCCAGCACTTCACATGCATCAGTGTGCATCAGTGTCCTTGACCCTGTCACTTTCTTGGACCACTGTTGGTGGGTACTAACCTTTTCATACAGGGACCACCCAACAAGCCCTGTCATTTTGAAGATGCTCTGCAGTTGTTGAACTAATGGTCCTTGTCAGTGCTTAGATCCTTATTATTAATTTAATATTAAGTTTGCCAAATATTTAATTTAGCTTGTGCTGGATCCCAGAAACATAATCTCTACAAATTTCTGGGGTAACAAATTTCTATGGAAACTTATATAAAATAACTTATCTCTTCTTCTTTTTCTTTCGGCTGCTCCCATTTAGGGGTCGCCACAGCAGATCAACTGTCTCCATTTCTTCCGGTCAACTTATATAACTTATATACTTATATACATATATATATATA